>MU188834.1:28484-45163 GCA_016904865.1 Pissodes strobi
ATGCTTCGGTGGTTATAAGTCAAGTGATACAGCAAGTGCTGGTGCATTAGTTTTTGCTGACAGCCGAATTTTTGGTTAACTACGATACTTATTTCTCACTTACCGTCGCTCGAAAGCAAAAATGTTTTTTAAGTTATAATTTGTTAAGATTGAAATTGAGAAGCATGGAGAGGTAAAGTTGTGCCAAATAAATAAAACACGATAGCATTGTAAAACAACTTACATTTTTATTGGAAAAAATAAATATTAAGCAGAAGGTTAATACCTAAAATATAAAGTGAAACGTGAGACATCACGTGAAATGTGATAGTGTATATAAAATAATGCAAGAATACAAAACTGAACTAGTAAAATAATATTATGTATAAAGGATTTACCAAATTTTATAAATAAACACAGTCAACTAAGTTAATGATTGTTTTACCTAAGCATAGCGTAAGTAACCGAGGGTTTCTTAGCATTATTTAGACTTGGAGGATAACTACTTTATGGTAAAGCATGTTTGAGTTTTGACTTTTTTATCCAGCTAAATCCCTAAAATATATCAGTGGTCGTCTGGGACGTCTGTGCGACTCGAGAATCGCGTAGAATAGTCTGCTCTTTCTGGACGCCATTCCAACGTTTCATTGTTTGGCGAATAATCGAGTACCTAGTGGTTGTCAACGTGTCGGAATTAGTGGTTAAGCGAACACCACATTGAGGAAGTTTCATTAAAATTTTTATTGCTAATTTTGATAGCCCATCAAAAATAAGTGGACACATTTGTTTATTTTTTTCATAGTTCGAAAAATGAGGCAGATACAACACCATGAAATATGCTTATGAGGTCACCATGTATATGAATTGTTACGTGGTACCATGCTTAGTATATTATATCGTTGGCTGAGAATCAGTCAACGATTATATCTATATATTATACAAAATTAAAAACTGGCATAGCTATCGTAATAACCATCTTTAGTGGAAATTAAAAAATACGTATCGATTTTTTTTCACTGTTCTATAATTTACAGTAAAACAAATAATCAGTTTAATTTTTCAGGTAACTTCTTGATTTTAAAAATAGCAAAATTTTAGCGCACACGCTGCTTGCAAATAACAATGAAAATTATTTAGAAAAAATCATTGGTTTGATAAAATTCTAATTTTTCTATGTGGTTTATTTTGAGCATCTTTGGTGTCACGTATGTTGCAACTGAATTTTTCATACTCCCATATCATTTGTTTGTAAAGCATTGTTTTTGTTACAATTTTTAATAATTTTTCGATATGCTCTGGACATAAATTAATAATATTTATATTGATTTCGTTTAGCAATAATTTATAAATGGATTAAAAAATACATATTATTATGAAATGTTGGAAATTATTTTTAGGTTTCCAAAATGACCGTTAGGGGACGTAATAGCCATCTTAAATTTTAAAACAGGTTATACGTCAGTGAAAACCGCATCTCGATATCCCTTACCTAATCGAAAACATAAGTAAATAAATCAAAACTAAAAAAAAATCGGATTTTGGGATAGTTTTTCAGTAGATCCGTTGCTATTAAATTTTAATTATCGTTATCTTACCACAATATATATTATTTTACTGCTAAAATACCAACATAATATTTAAACTTTCAATAATAATTAATATTCATTCAATATGAATATTGATTGCCCTTGTGTCCACACAAAATTCGAACTATTAAAGAAAGCAAGTACCTATGCTTTAGAAAACTAAATCGCAAAAATTATAATGACGATAACTAAATGTCAATTATATTAAGATTGCAGATTTTCATATTGTATGAGATATTTTTAGGGCTTTATTTTGAAAAAAAAAATGAATTTTCCACCTGTGGAAGTGTTTCAATGCAATGATGATTGCGGAGTAGAAGTAACAAAGGGGCTAAGTGCCAGTTTTTGGAAAAATGAGATATTTATATAGAAAGGTTCTATGTGCCATTGACTATGTCCCATCAAACGGGCAAAGTGCCAGGACTGCAAATTCCGTAAGAAATCAGGCAGATAGGTGGCGTTTTCTGTAAGTGATCGGTTATTTTCACATCAAAGGGGTCATGTGCCGTAGTACGTGTGTTGTGTGCTTAGACCTTAAAAATATCCCAATTAACCAGCTACCAGACATAAATAAGATCGGCGATAACAAGAAAAAGTACCTAATATCAATGGTTCCTTATCTAGTAGATAGTAAACACCAAGAATTTTACTCTAATTTAACCAAACAATATGTTGGCTAACGTTTCTCAATTTTTTCATTTTCTTTTGGGATTTTTTCAAAAAACAATTTTTTTTCTGTTTTTTTTGTGTTGCAGCCTATTTAGCACTAAGCCAAATAATGTGTAAGTTTATTATTTGAAAATAAAATGTTTATGGAAAGGTTTTTTTTCAATATCTCCTTTTAATAATTTTGGCACTTAGCCCCTTTGTTACTTCTACTCCTCAATTAGGGATGGCAACGATGAACCGATGTTTTTAAAACTTTATCGCGATTTTGAACAAAAAATGTAATAAACTGGTTATTTTTAAGGAAAAAAAGGAAAAAAGGTATTACTTGTTTGATCTCGATAAACCGCTTGGTCTTCAAGAAATTCGAACTTTGATCATTGAATGCACGCGGACTTTATGATATCTGCTAACGGTATTCGTTTACTAACTCAAGTAGGCTTGACCATTGACAAAAAATATTATTATTTTACAAATATTTTAATTAAAAAATATAACAAATATTAGTCTTCGTTCTGCGAACAAAAAGAATCAGGAAATGTGTAAGAATTGAACTCCAGATATTTTCGATACCTGTTAATCAGTCAAAATACCACGAAAATCTTAATTTTACAGTGATGGCTGTTACACTCTAGCGGGCTAGTTTTTGAGATATAAGCCGGTATGAGATATTTTGTTGGCCTTTTTTGTAAAAAATAAATTTTCTACCCATAGAAGTGTTTGATATGCATTGTTTCGTGCTTATTTTCAATGCAACGATAATATACCTAACTGTTGCCGCTAGCCTACTTGGTTTCTTTAAAAAAGTTCGAATTTTGTGTGGACAGAACGGCAAAATTCACTCATATTTACTGAATGTTAATTATTATTGAGATTTTAAATATTATGTTGGTATTTTAGCAGTAAATTATTATATATTGTGGTAAAAAATGAGGATAATAACAACGGGCCTTCCTTTCGAAAAAATGTCCCAAAATTCGATTTTATTTCGTGTTCTGATTTCTTTTACTTGTATTTTAGGTTAGATGAGATATATCGAAATGCGGTTTTCACTACCGTATAAGGACCTCATTTGGCTCTCTTTTGTTTTAAAATAGTGGCATCGTTGCATTTATTTTTTTTTGAGAAAATCTGACTTATTTGCGGTTATGTCAGAAAACGCCCTCTAGCGGCTAGGTGATAAGTCGCAATCACCCCACGCAAGGCACAATTGATAGCCTAAAAATAGTATATTATTTTATATGGAGGAAAAGTAACTTTTCCTCCAAATAAAATATGCTGTTTTTTCTTCAAATGTCGACAAATTAATGCAAAAAGTCTCTTTTTAATAGTAATAATAATTATTATTAAAGATAAGTGGGTTCGCAAGGCGGCTTAGACCGGTGCGGTGTCGGTGAATAGGCTCAGGTTGTTGCTATAGTAATGTAACATAAAGCTGTCAGTGGACACTGTCAATAATAATTATATTTTTAAAATTGCGTCTTCGATTGCGTTTTAATTCCGTATTGATAAGCAATTATTGAGTAAGTTCGATTAAATAATAACCAATTTGTTCCTAAATTAGTGATTTTTAGAAATGCAGTCACACATTGAGTGATAAATACAAATTTTAGTTCAATAACTCTTGAGTTGTTGACGCTTATTTTGATGTTCGTTTGTATTGTATCTATGTTGCTATGACAACACTTTTACCTCCGCCGGCGGAAAAGTGAAAAGTAAAGCTCCGGCGGAGGAAAAAAGAAACTTCACTGCCGCCTACACAGTCGAGTAATGACGGATTTACTGACGTTTGAAGAAAATAGTATATTGTGTAACTAGGAGGAAAAGCCAAACATTCCTGGACGATTGTATATTACAGAAGTCCAGGAATGTGCTTTTCCTACGAGTTGCACATACTATTTTTTATCCGATTGGAATTAATTATAATACGTATTTATAAAAATACAGCCAAATATTACTCTAAATAAAAACGGTGTTTTAAATTTAAACTCAACATAATAAACTTAAAAAACTTACAATATTGTTCTTGTTTTTTCTCGTATTATTGCATCCACGATAAACACAAACATTCATTTTGGACGTCTACATAATGTTCGAGTACTAACTACAACCAAAACAAGGCTACGTCTATGGCAAATCACAAGAAATGTTAATGCAAGATTTTAAGACACTACGAAAACTCCTCAGACAACACGTTCGTGTGCTCCGCAAAATGCCAATACTGTGATCGATCTTAAGCCAGATCTCGCGCACGCATTCTAGTGGCGCCATCTATACGCAGTCATCTTTTAGCGTCACGATTTTGCCCATAATTTAGCGCGTCTTCCCCTATTCTCAGCCAACGCTAATATATAATATAATATAAAGTCTGGCAGCCGCCCATGATACAAATAAAAAATTGTATCATGGCAACAGCCCATGATACAAATAAAAAGTTGTAGGTATCATGGCAACAGCCGTCATCTACATTTGTGCACGCCCTAAAAGTAATGAATCATCGTAGTGACCTTGAGTCGTCACAGAGGGTGTAGTGGGAGAAAATAGAATTTATTACACTATCGAGTGTGAAATAGTGCTTATCGATTTAAATTTTAACTTTTTTTGGGTAAGATCGCGTTGGGCGCTTTGGATAATCAGCCATATATTTAACGAATTATATATCCCGTTCTGATTTCGTTTGCGGTTTATTTACCAAACAATGAGACATTTTAGGGGAAATTGTTATAGAACCTTTTTTGTAGAGAATTTTATGAGGAACAACTTTGTATATAAGTACTTTTGCCTACAATGCACTGTTTCGTAGATATTCCGAAAAAAATTAAAATGGGGTGGAAAAAATGTTGTAAGGGATGAAGCACATACTTTAGGGGTGGGAACTTTTTAGTTTACTAATATTTATGCTATCCTTAATATTTCTACCAATTTTTAAAACTTTCAGTATTTTGTCCGATATATTACAATTTTAACTGTAATATTACTGAACTATATGGGTAAATATCACTTGAACAATCAATCAATTCATTAGCTCTCATAATTCAGTTATGGGTAAACGCTTAAAACGGAAGTACCTAATAATATGAAGCACACCAATGTAAATTTAATTGGACCGCCGCTGACCAGAGGCCAACCTGTGCTTAATCGTCTTATAACCAGTCAGAATAAGGATATATTATCCCTTGTTGAAGTTGCGAATGGAGTTATGCTTGTGCCATGTACATTTCCAGAACAATTCACAAGAGATTCTACCTGATTAATGTTTGTAATTTGAATTATAAGAACTCAAATTTTTCACAAAACCACCCAAAGACTCTAAAATAACAATTTTTTCCTTTCATGAACCTCATTCATCGGAAACGTGTTATGGGACACTCCCTACTACTGCTACTACTACTCACAAACATAAAAGCCAGTTGTTTAATCATAGTGTTAGGAAAAAATATTATTTTGCCTTACTTAACATGCAATCAACGCGGAATAAAACATCTGAACTTAAGACAACTTAAATAATCCCAATATCCTATTACTCACAGAACAGTGGTTGAAGTCAAATGAGATTATTTATCTACCTAATTACACAGTAGTGTCTAGTTTCTGCAGGGCGCAAGTGTCTCATGGGGGGTGCATGATTTTGGTGAATGATAAATTTATAAGCAGAGTTCTTTCCAAGGTGTAAGTAGATATAATTATCTTTTAATAGAAACAACATTTGAATTCTGTATGATATTCTCCAGGGCCATTAACTTATACTATATTTGTATTTATCGATCACCATCATCAGACTGTAATGACTTCTTTATTGGTCTGATGAGTCTTTTGTTTGAAATTTCCTACACAGGACAAATAATTATTTCCAGTGATTTTAATATAAATTACGAGGATAGGAACTCTGCTTCCACTCTCCTTTTATGTAATTTGCTTGGATCGTTTAATTTGCAATGGACATGTTTCAATATTCCCACCTCTATGATAAAATGTCTGACCAGCAATTGTATACTAGTTTTACATACCAAGAAGCATATCGAATCTAAGCCTGGTTATGGGCGAATTTTTGTTGATAGGAGTTATGCGCGATTTAGTAATTTGAGCGCCTCGGTTGACTGGAACAGCTTGTATAATTGGCCTGATTTTCACGCTAGAGTGGTGAGCCTGTTTAATGTTACTTTTCCCATTGTTAAGCTTAAGTCAAGTAATGGGTCGAGAAAATTTTGGATTGTTAAGGGTCTTAAAGTTTTTTCAAAAAATCTGCGCTCCCTTTACACTATCAGAAAGCATACTGACTGCCCGGCATTTCACAATTATTTTACTACCTATCGTTCTCTGTATTGGCAACTTATCAAGCTTGCTAAACATTATTATTATTATTCAAATGGAATGAACAGCAGTTCAAATAAGCCAAAAGAATGATGGAGGGAGAATGGTAAATGATATTCGCGCTAAAAGCACCATAAACCTGTTGTAAACCCAGTGGTCCATTTGATGAGATGACCTTTTTCTACCTAATCGCCCAAAACCGCCAAAACTTCTGTCCATTGACAGACCCTCTAAGTTACCTCTCAGGCAGAACTCTTCAAAATCCCTTAATTTTTTGCCAACAAACATTACATTAATTAAAAAGTTCTAAACTCCAAGAATAGCAAACGCTCTACTGGAGAGTCTGTCTGAATTTTATATTTAATGTTTATGTGGCGTCCATATGTAAATATTATTTAGTGTCTTTAACCAATAATTTTAACTGTGTGACTTTGTGTACTTAAATCTATTTGGTTGCATGTGACTGATTGTATTATTTTTTAAATTATAAATGTGGTAGGTTTTAAGGGCAATTTTAATTTTAATTTATTTCCTTAATTTTATATTTTCTTTTTCGCTTTGTTAACAACAATACCATTTGTTAAAACAATAAAGCACACTTTAACTACTTTAAATTGAATATGTGTGTCAAAATCTCAAACAATATTTTACATTTTTTCAATTCTGAACCAGCTTCTTAATATGCATGTTGACGTGGCAATATTGCGAAAGGAACGTGCGATAAAGCACAATATAGACGAGCAGTGTTGCCAACGACACGGAAACTTCCGTGTTTTCACGGATTTTTGAACCTAGAACACGGACATGGATTTTATTGGGTTCCGTGCAATGAAAACACGGATTTTTTACAGAAGATTTGGCGTTATTATATTTATGTGTCATGTGTCCATTTTAATATAATTCGCTTAATTTTAATCAACATTTCATATAAATATTATTCAATCCTAAAAATAGATGTGCCTGGTCTCTTTAGTTTCAAAGATGCGTTGATAAATAGGAATTTCAAAATATTGACAACCACTGACAATTTTGGGCTTTGGGTCAAACGCTCAATGCGAAAGTAATTTTACCATGAGCGCCGGTAGGAGGGGGCAGTTGCCTAAAGTATTAAATTAATGCATAGTATAAAAATACATTTCAAACTCATTAAAATTAAAAAAAAACTATCTACATGTTATTTTTGTTGACCCTCCCCCCTTCTGCAATTTGTTCTGCCGGCGCCCATAATTTTAACATATGAATCTAATCAAAGCAAATAAATTGTTTAATCACTAGTACCGTTAATGGAAGTCTGCTGGCTTTATAGGTGGTAAAAAAATATATTGTGCTCTATTTCAGCCAGTCAAATCAATGTTAAAAAATTGTGAAAAAGGATTCGGCGTTGTCTTTGAGTTATCTTAAGTTGATAAGAATTATTTTATGCTTGTTTCGAATAAATGGATTAAATAAGAAGACTTTCTCTGCTTCTCATTTTAAGCGTCATCGTCGTAAGCTGGTAAGCAACTATTGAATTATTTTATCTTAATTACCATCATGAAAAATCCGGAGTGGTGCATGTATGACGTCATATTCTATTTATTTTCTAGTTGAATATTTCAACTCAGTGCCATCTTTCTTTCAACAGCTTAACTCTTCGATATACAATTGATTTTACGTTTACAATAGCCTTTTTTAAGCTACTTTTCAGGGACACGGAAAAACACGGAAATTTTGAGGACTCTGTTACGGATTTTTCTGATTTATGGTTGGCAACACTGTAGACGAGACATCTTTAGGAAGTTAGTATAAATCGACGGTGCAATAAGTAAGGTCGCAATCCGGGCGGCGTCATTTTTCTTGTTTTCTTGTATTCACAACCCGTGAATAAACCGTTTAAACCCACATTAAATCATTTCAAGTAATATCGTGAATAAATACTGCAACGTCCACTTGAAGATTCTGCCGTCTTTTCTTTATATACACTATACAGTCTACTACCCTTTTATTTATTACGCAACTTCTGAAATTTAGCAAGTCACATCAGTTGAAACGGAAAAGCGGTGTTGCCAATTCCTAAAGGCGCAACAATGTGTTCTTTTAATCTCATTCTTGCCAAACTAATTTTTGGTTACAGTCCATACATCCAATTTTATTGGATGCATTTTGTGGATTTTTGCAGGGCTAGGAACACCTTTAGACAAACACTCCTAATATTTTTCTGTATTTATATCATTATAACTCTACAAGAAAATCATGTGGAATACTCCAAAAGCTATGCTATGACGACCTAAGATTTTCTACGAGAAATGGCATTGATCATATTGGGACAGTACTTTTCTGAGATTTACAGTAATCCAAGTCAAACTGCATTCAATAATAGTTTCAATGCGTCCCCTCTGTCAATCTTATTCTCGGATATGTATACATCTTTGTCTAATCTTGTTATTCATAAGGGACCTGGTGGATGGTTTCCCTCAAGTTCTTTGAGAGACTGTAGTTTTACATCAGCTCGCACATTGTTCCTGAACTCCAATTTGTGATTGAACACTGGCACTTTTCCTAGTGTATGGAAAACTAGCTACATAACGCCAATTCTAAAATCTAGGATTATTTTGCAAGCTGAAAAGTTTCCGAACAATCATATTTGAAAAATATGTATGTGATTTCTTAACATCCTCTATCTATACAGTCACAGCTGATCAGCCAGCAGTTGGGTACGGAAGTAAATCTGTTGTCATTTGTAGATTTGTAGGATTTGGAGAAGCGCTTTGATATGCTCATATGCATGCTGTCTACACACAGACTACTTCAAGGCCTTCGACGGGCTAAATCACAACCTAGTTTTGTATAAGTGCAAGGCATTTCAAGTGGCGGGAGTGCTGATTAGAATCTTATGTGTATCATCACTCTCAGATTGCTAGACTTAACTAGTTTAGGTCAACAGAAATTCCAGTGACTTCTAGTGTCCACAGGACTAATTGTTTTTATTATCTCTTTTAAGATCTCACTAATTGTACTCAATTGCAATCTTGCTGTCTATACTCTATTTCGAAATGGTGCGGAGTAATAAAACCTACTTATAAATGCAAAACGCTAATAGAGTGGTCAAATAAATTTTTGTGATTTCTAAATATTTAGCCACAGCTGTTATAGCCTGCTGTATTATATTTTAACAATTCCACCCTGTTTTGTATGGCAATCCCGCTGCAAACAATAGGCTTTATTAGCAAAGGGGCCATTTTCTACCTGCAGTAGCGTACGTTTGGGTATTTAATTTAAAATACCTGTTTTACCTAAGTACTTTTATTTATTCACTTATTTATGTATATTCAAAAACAGTTAATATTACTGTAACATTTTATCACATATAATATTTATATAATAAGGTATAAGAATTGCGATTTTGTGTAAACAGTTATGTAGAGAACTATGGTATATCATTTTCGTCGTCAGAAAAATCCGTCGAATCTTCGTCATGTTCCAAGGATTTAATTAAAGGCTCTACAATTAGGTCAATTAAATGGTCTAGTTTCCACATTTTTTCTTCTTCTTTTATAACATGCTCAATACACTTCAGTGGCGGCTATTCAGCGGAAGTAGGGGAAGTGCCACTTCCTCAAGAAAATGTAATTTAAAGAAATACAATTAATTCATTCATCAGTAAAATAATATATTTTAAGATCCAATGATAAAATGTTCTTAGTTTAGGAATAATCTGTTTCCCGTTACCCCTCTAATAACTAATAATTCAATTATTTTCAAATATTAAAATCAAGGTTTCATAAGAATCTCGCCACCTGCACATTGCCCGTTAAGTCCACTATGGAATAGAACAGAGGTGAACCGACATGAAAATGTTTATTTCTTTTCGTGTACGCGCCGACAGCAGTGTCAATTTCATTATCATTTATGTAGACCTTTATGGAAGAGGTATTGCTCGAGAGCCGTCGAGTGATCAAAAGTATAAGCGCAACTAGTTGGTTGCCATGACAACGATGACGTCGTAATGGTCGTACATTTGTTTGGTTTGTAATGATTGGAAGAGCTGGCGTGTAGCACTTCCATTCTCAGATCAACGTGAAAGCACGTTGTTTCGTTTATTGTGAGTTTATTAGGGGACATTCCGCCGTGAATTCTTGGAATTATTTTTTATTTACATTCAACGGTTGATCCATTATAGTATTATACAAGAGATATTTTCTATATATTCTAGTTTTAATGTGTTATTCGTAGACATTTGTATTAGCAACAAAATGATTTGTTGCTAATACATTATGAATATATTTTATTTTTTGATGATTTACCTAAAATACCGGTAATAATTATTAACAAATTGGCGTGGACCCCAAAAATTTTTCGCTGTTCCCTCTATCGATATCGGCAGCTCTTCCCCACTTTTCAAAGCCGCGAGCCGCCACTGATACACTTACGCCATTTTTCAGAATCGACATTTTTTAAAGATTCCTCAAAGATAATTTTAACATCTTTCATTTTAAACGTCGTATTTCTCCTAGCTACATAACTTTTTACTTGGGCCCAAACAAGTTCAATGGGATTTAATTCGCAATGATACGGAGGCAGACGAAGAATAGTAATATTTCGTTTCTGTGCAATTTTGTCAACTACATACTCGGTGAAACGAGCTTTATTTGAGGACACTATGGACAACAGTTCCTTTTTCACCATACTTTCATCAAATGGTATGTTATTCTGTCTAAACCACTGAATAATATCCGCTTTTCTCCATGAATTAGTTGGTATTCTGTCAACTTTTCTGGAATGATAACTCGCATTGTCCCTCACTATCACAGAATTAGGTGGAATGAGATCTAATATTTGTTCAAACTACTCTTCGAACACATCGCCATTCATGTCTTCATGGTAATCGCCAGAATGATTTGACTCAAACATTAACAAACCGCCCTCAACAAAACCATCAACACTTCCAAGGTGTGTAATAATCAGTCGCTTTCCTTTCCCAGATGGTGGTTTTAGTCCGGTGGACCAGCCTTCTAAGAATGCTTGACGAAAACTTGAAATATTTTTGTCTTGCCAAATCTTCCCAACCGTATATCCTTCATTAAGCCATGTTTCGTCCAGATAATACATATTTCTATTCTCACTTCGAAACTGCTTTATCTGTCTTAAGTAATGTCTCCTCCAGCAAATAATTTCATCTTTTTCGATTAGGAGCGATTTTCTGCTTTGTTTTTCCCAGCTGAAATTCATTTGTTTTAAAGTTGTCCACAATTTCTTCCTGCTTATCGTTGGAGACATATTTTGGTCTTGCTTCAAGGCTCCTAAAATTTTGTCGATGGTTGGTATTTCCTTATTAAAATAAAAGGAATGTACTGTTCTTCTAATTATAAGTTTACTATGTTGACTATGTTGGGGTTTGGAACCTTCGGCAACATGCACTAATTATAAGTTTCATCGATAGGCACCGTCTTTCTTCCTGAAGATGGTATAGGTGGTTTTACAGCTCCACTTTTTCGTTCACACCTTAATTTATATATCGACGTTTTTGAAACACCCGTCATTTGCGAACACATTTCCACCACAGTATCAACGCTATATAGAGGATTTTGATGTTTGAGGGCGTCATATACATTAAGAATAATATTCTTTTCGTTAACAGAAAATGGACATTTGCTCGCTCGTTTCACTGGAGAGAAAACTGAATTAGCCATTTTAATTGAAACTATGAAATGAAACAAACACACTGTGTCTTCTTCGGAAGAACAAATATAACTGAAAAATTACAATTACTTAAACTTTAGGGTATGCATACAAAAAATCGTCAAATTTGAATGTTTACAATAGTAATAAAAAACCTAAGTGTGATAAATATAATGCTGGGAAAGTCCGAGTATTAGGACAGGTAAACGTTTAAAATATGTACGTATATGTACGTAATTATGTACGCCTATGTATCAGCCATCAGAAAATGATTTATTACTTCGCATCATTTCGAAATAGAGTATAGTGGACCTGAATGTGCTAAAATGCAACTCAATCTTCTCCATCAAAAGCACAAATCCAGTACCTTTTAGCTACAAAATAAATGACAGTGCACTAAAAAATATATCCCATATTAGACTATTGACTCCAAATTAAACTTCACTCCCTTTATCATTCAGTGGTTTCAAAACTTCGTCAAATGTCACTACAGATTTTCAAAATATCCAGCCCATTACACTTCTCTATTGCACTCATGCTCGCCCCCACTTTGAATATGCATCTCGTGTATGGTCGCTTATGACACTCATATAAATAGTATTGAAGGAGTAGAGCACAAATTTCTTCGAGATATTGCCTACAAACAACATATTCCAAATTCCAAGATGGCGCCTACTAAAAATGAACGCGAAACTGAGTGCAATAATATGTGTAGAATGTAGAAATGTGTATCACAAATCATGTGCCCAGCGAGATTGGGGTACCAGATTGAGATATATCGACGAGATACGGGTGATATACCTCGTGCACAATATAACCTTACCATCGGAGGCATCAGAACTTTCTCATAGAAATATTCAGCTGCTGAATGAGCTGGTTTGTGAACTGACAAGCAAAAAATGAGATCCTTGTTGAGAATAACAGCATTCTGAGGGAAAAGGTAAAAAAAACTAGAGAAAAAACTGGACGAATCCAAAAAGGAAATTCCCGCCGAAAACCTAGAATACAACAAAGTCATGATACAATAACAGGGAGTTATTGTATCATGCAACAAAGGTAATCAAACAGCAATCTGTTCTTGACGTTGATAGTGTTGACACCTCAAATCTGTTGTCTATCGGGACCAGAGTAGTAGGAATGGGTCCGACAAGGGAACGCAGTGGAACCATAGTACGCAGCGGAACGGCAGCTGCATCAACTACGCAAACGCGACCAGAAGTATCTGAGGTTGGCAACATCCAAAATGCGCTTTTCGGAGACCAAGTCCCAAATTCCAAAAATCTTAGTAGTCCAAATGCACCAGTCGCTGATGTATTTGAGGTTGACAATTCCCAACTGAACTGTCGGAGTCGAAAAGCGCAGAAAGCGAGCGAAATTTTTAATAATATCTTAGTTTTAGACAGGAAGGCAACATGTGTATTGGAGAGGGTATATTCCCAAAAGCCGTGAAGCACGAGCTCATTATGCCAATCTACAAAAAGGGTGATAGTCAGTGGCGTAGCTAGAAATGTGGGCGCCTAAAACAAACCTATATTTTGTGTATATACGCAAATTAATCAAAAAATAATACATCATAATATTAAACGTATATTTTTGAAGTGAAACTTCTTAACGCGCGCCGGGAGTAAAATTTGAAGGTCGCGATCCCGACATACGGCGGGCGAGCTGGCAGGGAACGGAAAACGGTCATGGACGTTTATTGTGATATTTTTGTTAGTTTACAAGATAAAAATACGGGATTTGCTCTATTACCTTGTCAAGACATAAGCGAAATTTTTATGAAGAATAGTTTTTTTTCATTTAGGCCTTCCATTTTTGTTAATTGAGTGATATATTAAAAAAACAACTTTTTAACCAAATCCGTTAAGATATGTATAAGGCTAGGGCGTATAATTATTGTGATATCTTTGTTAGTTTACAAGATAAAAATATGGAGTTTGTTCTATTACCTTGTCAAGACATACGCGAAACTTTTATGGAGAATAGTTTTTTTTTTCATTTAGGCCTTCCCTTTTTGTTAGTTGAGTGATGTATTTAAAAATAAAACTACTTTTTAACCAAATCCCACGCTAGGGCGTTAAAGTTTAAGAAGTTTCACTTCTGATATGCGCACATAATGCACACGCTTTTTTTTGTATTTGCAGGAATATGAGTATAAAATATATAAACGGCAACCAACCAACAGGTACATACATATTTAAATATAAACGTAAACCAAACATCTGTAACCTTAATTAATTAATTAAACATTGGAGTCTTTCTTCACTGTTAAATCGACGTAAATTGATCGATTATTTGATCAAAATTAATTTTTGGGCAAATTTATTTTCTATGTTTAGTATTGCTGGCTATTTAGACTTGTCTGGCTAATAACACCTCCTAAATACGAAACTCTAAAAAACACGTACATTTTACGACCGAAATTTTCGGAATTTTTGTCTTTGAAGTCGCATGCCGCCTTACGCAGCGTTTTTACAAATTTGCATGTACCAAATGCCACCACGCCGGGATGTATATTTACACATCCTCACATAGATACAATGGCACCAGGGTGCTGAAATCGGTTAAGTTTTGTAAGCGTTTGTAGCGCTACAAAAGCTATCGCGCCATGTCTTCGCGATGCAATCAATTTGCGGCAAGAGCCCTCGTGGTCGAGAGGTCTAGATGGTTAGGTCTCAATTCGGCGGCCTGGGTTCAAACCCCGTTGCTTTTTTTACTTTTTTTTGGTTAAGTTTCTATACAGTTTTTTCTTGATTTTAGGTATGTCTTGGGTTAGTACCTAGTTAGTTCCCTTTTCTTGAGCCTCCGTAGCGAGCGAAGCCAGCGGAAGGCCATGCGAAAAGTGAAATATTATATAACAGCATGTTCCAGGTGCCCAAATCAGTGAGCTTTTTTAGCACTACAAACGCTTACAAAACCTAACCGATTTCAGCACCCTGGTGCCATTGTATCTATGTGAGGATGTGTAAATATGCCGCCGGGATATATCTTTTTATTCCACATAGAATAAATAATAAATACCTGACACAAAATGTATTGGTTGGGTAAAAAGTTTAATACATATTTTGGTCTTTGATCTTTAATTGTATTATAATTTAATTAATTTAAAAACTCAGTTAAGCTCATGAGCATTGTTAGCATTAGCATATTTATAAATTCGGAGCGGCGCCTAATTTCTCTTGGCGCCCGTGGGGCCTTGGCGCTCGTGGGGCCTTGGCCCCCCCTGGCCCACCCGGTAGCTACGCCACTGATGATAGTGGTCTTGTCACAAATTATAGACCGATTTCTTTGCTTCCAGTGATCTCGAAAATCTTTGAGAAAGCAATGGCACAGCAAATTGTTGAATTATTCGAAACAGGGGGAGTATTTACAGATATGCATTATGGGTTTCGACAGGGGAAAAGCACCACTTTAGGGTTGCTTGATCTTCTTGATGATATCATGAATTGCTTTGAGGATCGCAAATACATGTCGTTGTTCTACTGTGACCTGATCAAGGCATTTGACTGCGTCTCACATGAGCTCTTGCTGCAGAAGCTAAGGTTTTACAATTTCAGTGTCAGGCTGCCGCAGGCATACCTTAGTTAGTTAATAAGTGCGAAGGGGGGTGCCATCTGCAGCACTTCCATTAGAGATTGGAGTCCCACAAGGATCCATACTGGGACCAATTCTTTTCTTAATCTTTATAAATGACTTACCACAATGCAACAAAAATTCCAGATTTATACTTTTTGCGGATGATACTGACGGAAGCAACCCTCACGGTAGAGGAGTGGTTTCTGTGTAACCGACTTTTATTGAATGCAGATAAAACACAGAGTCTGCTTTTCTCCCTTAGAAATACTAATAACAATCAAGTAACACATGCAAAATTCTTAGTGGTGCATATAGATACAGGGCTAACTTGGGAATATCATGTTGATACTGTATGCAAGAAACTGAGGAGTAGTGTGTTTGTGCTGCGAAACCTGGTGGGGCATGTTTCACCTGAGACACTAAAAGTAGCATACTATGCCCTATTCCAGAATAGTATGATATATGGCATAATGATATGGGGGGCTCAACACATGCTGCCAAGGTGTTTGGACTATAGAGAAGAGCTCTGAGGATCATGGCTGGCCTTAGTTATCGGGAGGACTGCAGAGCTGCTTTTTCTGCTATTGGCATTCTCACTTTTCGCTCAGAATATAACTTGCAAAATCTGCTCTATGTAAAACAGAATGAACATATATTTAAAACTCATGGGGATTTTCATTATTATGATACAAGGCACAAGAATAATTTGGTTACTGCTTACTGCAGACTGGGAAGGTGTCAAACTAGGTCAGAGTTCATGGCTGCAAAATTGTTTAATAGGCTTCCTTTTCACTTTTAATATCCACTTCCTCATGCTTTATAAACTCTGATTCAGCCGAATAGTCATCATTACACTTTTCCTCATTGGATTTTCTATATAAAAAGAAAATAATATTCACTTTC
>MU188834.1:45173-58079 GCA_016904865.1 Pissodes strobi
TTTCCTCATTGGATTTTCTATATAAAAAGAAAATAATATTCACTTTCGTAGCATCAATGTAAGTATGTTGATAATATTCTAGTGTTACTAGAATTTACAAGTACTATTGAATAATTTAAAACTATATGAAATTTTTAAGTAAGAAAACACAGTTCACTAATATTCAGAAAAACAAACAAACAAAAAGAGCATATCACAAAATTTACCACACTTTATTTTTATCACAACTAGAACCAAATGAATAATAATTTAGGTACACTTATTTTGAAAACAATTAATGACTGAAAAAATGTTATTCGCCCAATCACAACAATTATTAAAATGATAGGTACTTACAAATCCAGTTCGGTTTTAATATTATTGATTTCTTTTTCAATGGTGGTGTGTTCATCTAAGCCACTGCCAGCTTCCTTTGAAGATCCCCTAAAAATATTAAATACACCACTTAAAAATGTTTTGGATAGGACAACTATAATAAAGAAAATTCAATGAACCTGTGTTTATAAATAAATATTAATTGTTTTTATTGTAAAATAATAATCTCTGAGTGTTAACACTGATACGACAGAAATTGTGGTTTTTTACCTGTCATCTAATTCATCCCTTGTTCCAATTTCATATTTGATAGAATGCCCTCTTAATGAAAAATTTACTTATGTTTTAGTTTCTCTACAAAATACATGCCAATAAGCATTGTTTTAACTTATGAATACAATTTTTTAATAAATTGCAAGGGCTTTATTCTATGGCTCATAGTAGAATATTCTGTATTGAATTAGACATTCAACAAATATAAAATAGTCGCCACATTTTTTACTATTTATATCGATGATAATTTCAAAATCATGTTGTATTAAATTAAGGCTCTCCATAGGATGTTATATTATAAGGGTTGTTAGTTTTGGTTACCTGCTATGCTTTGACTTATTGTATTGTTATATTTATATATTAACTTTTACCATTTTAATATGGTTGTGTATTTCAGAATTTAAAAATTATGGTTAGATATGTGAACTAGTGCTAATTAATCCATGTTTTCTTTTTTACTGTACACTGGATTAGAATGCCATTCATAGTTTAATAATCGTATTTTCTTTTTAAACAGCTTTGCCAATGAGAAAAAATCTTCTAACAATAAAGCATATTTCATCCATCCATCCTGCTCTGTGGAACAACTTTCTGAGATATCTCTGCCAATATCTTTTAAATTCTGTATTTCTAGTACAAAAAAGGTCAGTAGTGATTAATATAAAAGAAAAATGTATTCTATAATCATTGTTTGTGGCCTGTAGAGCTGAATGCTAAACTTGGTGCTAAAAAATCATATCTATTCAAATTCTAGGGTTTTGTGACATATAGATTATAAATATCTCCAACTTCGCAAATTTTCTTCTCAAGGAGTGTCCTATAAAAGAGTTTAAGCCAAAAAAATGGAGCCACCACTTTTGGGACAGAGAAAATCTCCCAAAGTTCAATTTTGAGTTTAAATTGCTGTAGAAGCAGCAATTTACATTGTTACTTGCCATGGAAAAATTACAAAAAATTTTTGTTATTGAGAGCAGCACAAAGTGATTACTTATTAGATATAAGGGAATATTGATTACAAGATTGTTTGAATGGAAAAATTTAAAAGGAATTGTACGAAATACTTTTTCCTTTTAGCCAACCAAAACTAATCGAAACATACCACTACTATCTTGCATGGCCCTTTGCTCCCTCCAGAGCAAAACTAACAGAAACTAGCCCAAATTACCCAATGTAAAAAATATGTTGATTAAATGTATGTATTCAATTGATTGTTACCTGTTATTATCTAGCATTATCTGATTCGATAATAATTAACTTCTTCACAGAGCGAGCGAAACTAGTGGAAGTCAAGGCATGAAGTGAAATATTTGATGAATACATAATATGCAAACGAATAGTGTATTTGATTCGTAAAATCAGTGTGCATTTACATCCATTCTCCTGAATAAAAGAAAGAAATACACTCATTGTGCACTATTTTTACCAATGAATTTTGCTACCTGTATTAAGAATAAATATGACAGTGTATCTTCTGCCAATACACACGTCTCACAATCACTTACTTTTCATAACGCCTCTGTT
Source organism: Pissodes strobi (assembly GCA_016904865.1). Classification (NCBI taxonomy): domain Eukaryota; kingdom Metazoa; phylum Arthropoda; class Insecta; order Coleoptera; family Curculionidae; genus Pissodes; species Pissodes strobi. The sequence continues at coordinate 47,283 of MU188834.1, forward strand.
GTACCATCGGACTTGGCAAAATCAGCGATATTCTCGATGTCCCCGAACCCACTGATTTTGTTGTTGAAGTTGTGGAAGAGGAAGAATTCCTTCTATATTTCATATTTTCAGAATGAGCAGAATGAGGAGGGGAAATCACTGGCGGTGGTGATACTCCTTTGCGACTGGAACAAGACGAAGACGAGGAATCTTCTCCCATGTCCTCGCTATAGTGTTTTGCCTTTAATTGGTGAGACGCATGAGGACTGCGAGGACGAGGACCAGGAGGATGACTGCAAGCCGACGACGAACACGGTGGAGGTGTTCCCGCTTGCCTCACTCGTTTCGGTGGAGGATAATTACTGTATTCTGGTTTTCGATATCGTCGTAATATATTTCTGTAAAGATAAAAGAAGATTATTTGATTTGTACTATTTGCGTTTTACGTTGTAAGACTTACGTCGCACGGCTGCCGATCTCGGACGAATCGTCCGACATTGCGGTCTCGTCGGCGGCTACCATCTTATAAAGTTGTTTATGTCGCTCGAGGAGTATGCAGATGTGTCGAGTTCTTCTGATTATCTCTAATGTCGAAATATGATTGGAGCTCGTAGTTTGTCTTATAGACTCGCCAGTTATTTTAAAGACGTTTCTCCATTCTCCGTTCATGTTAAGTAAAGTTCTTTCTAAATGTTCTCGCATTTTTATTTGAAAATTTTCATGTGTATGTCGTCGGTTGAAGATATGGTTTTTTGCGACGTCCTCCAGCTTGGTGCATATTCTGCACGCGTCTTTTCTCGCAATTATTTCGCCGCTCATTTTAGATTTACTCTATAAAGGACGAAAGTTGACGATCAAATCTACCGGACAATTACGTAGAGAATATTTCAAAAATAAACAAAAAAATATATAAAATTTTTTAAAACAATGTGGAAAAAGAAGAATGTGGAAAAAATTTGTTAAAAATTACGCCAGAGGTAACACGTAAACGTTCGGTTCCAACGGATCGAAAACGACTATGTCCTTGTCGTAGGTGTCGTTGGCGTGCACTACATCGAAACGAGTACGAAGAGCGTCGTCAACGTACACCGGGTGCGTAATTGCTAATCATTATTATTGGGCCGCGAAAAGCCACGGTCGCGGGAGATCGTCCCTTCCGGTCCAGACTTACGATGTTTCCTTCCAGAAGACGTTTCAATATCGATGGATTGAATCGATTAAAATTCGTCTCTTCTATGATTATCACATTGTGAAGTTTTATATTGAAACTTGTAAACGCGAAGTGGCCTTCCGTAGGCCAATAGATGGCCTGATTTAAATTTGGTGGCAAAATATGTTCCAGCCCCAACTTGTTCTTGCCCATCAACGGGTCCCCGTATAAATAAATTTGTTTTAAATACGCTTGCCTTGTTTCGAGCATGAACATCCCCAATGCTTTTCCATATTTTGGATATAACTCCATCACGAGTTGATCTCGGAAGTTGAGCTCGTCGTACGTCTGGGCATACACATAAATTCGACGGTAGTCTGAAAAAGAGGACAATGCGATGTTCCGCGATACTAGTTTTGTATCTTTTTTAGATACGTATTTTATAGTGGGCGCTTCCGATCTAACCGACTGGAAATCAACGTTATTCAAATATTTTAATTCGTGATATTTTATCAGTTCGTTAAAATAGCATGGTAATTTAAAAGACAAAAAGCGTGGATCTGGACATAGTGGTCCGAGGACATGTCGTATTTCTCCATGCTTATCACGTATCATTGTAATTTTTGATGTTCTACGGTCAATCGAAGCCCGGGTATAAATTCACGAAGAGTAAGGGGAGTTAGCTTTAAATATGCACCAAACGTCACAGTTTTTGCAAGTCCCACTAACTCGTACGGTCTTTAAGAAGCCCAACTGCATAATAATTAATATTTCTTGCTGAATATACGAAGCCTGGCGATGTTGCCACGATCAAAAGCTAATTCGTACGGTCGTTAAGAAGCCCAACTGCATAATGATTAATATTTATTGCCGATTATACGAAGCCCAGAAAAATTGCCAATATCAAAAGCTATTTCCATGACGTTTCTAGCGATCTGTGACCAATATAACTGCATTTAAAGAATATAAGAAATATTGCCACTGACATTTCCCGCGATTTAACTGCATTTAAGAGATATTATTTAATTACTTACTTTTCACCCTCTCAGATTCGTGTGCTAAGTTACCTACGTGTCGTAAAATTGTTATTATTGAAGTGAAAACTTCTTTAGGCGCGTTTTGCATGTTTTTTTTGTGAGGGTTGAATGAGACCGAGCCGTCACGCGTCACGCATCACGCTCGGATATATAACGTAACGCTGGCGTGTTCCCGTAAAGGTAGAGGGCCGAAATTTTCAGGGGATGTAGGAGGGAGCAGGGAAAACCTAAATAATTAATATCAGGAGAACGGGAAGAGGTACGGGGTCGAAATTTTTATGGTAGGTGCGGCCCATGGGTGGCCACCTTAGACCATACGGGGGAGACCGGGGCTCTAATCTAAGGGGGGATTTTTGGGAAAAACCGTCCCCGTATAGGTAGAGGGCTGAATTTTTCTGGGGATGTAGCCGTGGTAAAAAGAAGATCCTTGACCAAAACAGGACCCCGTACACACCATAGTTTGGCCAGGGGAGAGGAGAGAAGGAAAAATTTAAATAATTATTTCGGGAGAACGGGAAGAGGTACGGGGTCGAAATTTTCATGGTAGGTGCGCCCCATGGGGGCCACCTTAGACCATACGGAGGAGACCGTGGCTCTAATTTGAGTGGGGAGTTTGGGGAGAAACCGTTTTTCGCCCGTATCTCTACAACGAAGGCTGATATCGAAATTCTGACAAACGATGGCCCCGCTTGTTGAAGTTTTCACTTCTGTCGTGCGGTCTTAAGCACACACCAAAATTTTTATTTTTCACCGTTTCGCCAAGGTTTGTTTGATAAGCTATTATCTGTGATTTCCTATTTAAATGTATTTTTGATTTCGTTCTAATTAGTCAAATTACTTCTTAAATAAATTTATCATTAGTGATTCATAGTCGTACGATACAATTTAATGGATGTAGTACGTTTTAAGTATGACAAAAATTCGACTTTTTGTTAGGAGTAGGTATGTGTTAACAAAGTTACATTTGTAAGCAAAAAATCTTTGGATGAATCTAGATAAATTACTTTGTGTTGTGAAGTCACACCAATTTTATTTACTTAGCTCTTTGAAAATATTGATATTATTTTTGAAGTGAAAACCTCTTTAGGCGCGTTTTGCGTTTTTTTTTTGTGGGGGTTGAATGAGACCGAGTCGTCACGCGTCACGCTCGAATAAGTAATGTAACGCTCCTTCTACTGGCATGTTCCCGTATAGGTAGAGGGATGAAATTTTCAGGGGATGTAGCCGGGGTAAAAAGAAAAACCTGGACGAAAATGGGGTCCTGTACCCGCCGCCGTTTGGCCAGGGAAGGGGGAAGAAGGAAAAACTTAAATAATTAATTTCGAGAGAACCGGAGGAGGTATGGGGTCGACATTTTTATGGTAGATGCGCCCCACGGATGCCACCTTAGACCATACTGCGGGGACCGGAGCTCTAATTTAGGGGAGGATTTTGGGGGAAAAACCGTTTTTCGCCCGTATCTCTGCAACAAACGCTCGGATCGAAATTCTGACAATCGATGACTCCGCTTGTTGAAGTTTTCACTTCTGTTGTGCGGTCTTAAGCACATACACCAATTTTTTTTTCCTTAAAAACATGCTGCTATGCTGTTATGAAATCTATAAAAACTCTTATTGAAGTGAAAACTTCTTTAGGTGCGTTTTGCGATTTTTTTTTTGTGGGGGTTGAATGAGACCGAGACGTCACGCTCGGATATGTAACGCCACGCGTCACCCTCCTTCTCTGGCATATTCCCGTATAGGTAGAGGGCCGAAATTTTCAGCGGGTGTAGCCGAGGTAAAAAGATGCTGGACGAAAACGGGACCCCGTACCCTCCTCAGTTTGGCCAGGGGAGAAGGAAAAACTTAAACAATTAATTTCAGGAGAACGGGAAAAGGTACGGGGTCGAAATTGTTATGGTAGGTGCGCCTCAGACCATAGATAGCACCTTAGACCATACGGGGGGACCGGGGCTCCAATTTAAAGAGGAATTTTGGGGGAAAAACCGTTCCCGTATAGGTAGAGGGCTGAAATTTTCAAGGGATGTAGCCGGGGTAAAAAACAAGATCCCGGACGGAAACGGAACTCCGTACTCTCCCCTCGTTTGGCCAGGGGAGGGGGAGAAGGAAAAACTGAAATAATTAATTTCGGGAGAACGGGAAGAGGTACGGGGTCGAAATTTTTATGGTGGGTGCGCCCCATGAGGGGCCAGCTCAGACCATACGGGAGGGGCCGGGGCTCTAATTTAAGGGGAGATTTGGGGGGAAAAACCGTTTTCCGCCCGTATCTCTACAATGAAGGCTCGGATCGAAATTCTGACAAACGATGACCCCTTGTAGAAATTTTCACTTCTATCGTGTGGTCTTAAGCACACACAAATTTTGAAATGAAAACTTCTTTGGCGCATTTAAACTACATTTTTTATTAATGTTTATCAGGAACCTGACAAGTCGCTTTGACCGTGCTCGGATTTTAATATGCTTTATTTAGTTGCATTTTTTTGAATCTCTATGTGTTGCCTGAAACTAAGCGAAAGTTGATTGGACGATTAGCCAAAACTAACCAAATCTATTAAATTTGATTATAACGTATTGTAACCGACTGAAATAAGTAAAATAAGTTGAGACTAAGTGAAACTAATCGAAAGATGATTAGATGACTATCCAAATCTATAAAAATAGATTATAATGTATCGAAACCAACTCAAATGACTAAAATAAGTTGGTACTAAGTGAAACTAGCCGAGAGTTGATTGGACGACTAGCCAAAACTAACCAAATCTATTAAAATTGATTATAACGTATTATAGCCGAACAAATGACTAAAATAAGTTGAGACTAAGTGAAATGAACGAAAAGTTAATTCGACGACTAACCAAAATTAACCAAATCTATTAAAATTGATTATAACGTATCGGAACCGTTTCAAATGACTAAAATAAGTTGAAACTAAGTGAAACGAACCGAAATTTGATTGGACGATTAGCCAAGACTATTAAAATTGATTATTCAAATAAGTTGAAACAAAGTGAAACTAATCGAAAGATGATAAGTTGGCTCTAAGTAAAACTAGCCGAAAGTTGATTAGACGACTAACTAAATCTATTAAAATTGATTATATAACGTATCGGAACCGACTCAAATGACTAAAATAAGTTGAGATTTAGTGAAACTAACCGCGTTAGATGGGGGATCCGGGATCACACTCTTTCCCTCTTATGGAATCGACAAAGAAGTATTCATTTCTATCACGTGTACAGGGTGGCTCGAATTCGAATCTATGTATGGGTATCTCGAAAACCGTAAGAAATACAGTGTTCAGTCAAATTAAACGCGCGTCGAGTGCAATAATTCTGTTTCGGTATTGTGGATAAAACTCCGTTTTAGTTAGTATTATATGACAATAAGGAATATATTATATTTGACAATTACTTTACTGTTATTTTATTCCAAGAACTGATGCAGTTTTAGTTTATCAGGAAAACAGATTGAAAACTACGTAACTAATAGTAATTCCAGTTAATAGGACTAAAATAAAATCACATACCTAATACTGTAATAGGGGTAAAATAAAATATCTACATCTGAACAGACAGCGCTTCCCTTCGAATTTCAACTGTCAAATAAATTATTGTACAGATAAGATTTATGATAATTCACCTGGGTCATCCTGTTACATCTCAATGTGTCGTAAATATAGTTGTATAGTAGTTTTGACAAGATTTAAATTTAATTTCGATTTAAGCATTTATTTAAAAAAAAAGTATGAAAAATCATATCTATTTTGTTAAAACTTGCCCTATTTCCCAAAGTTCTAGGCAATGGCACATATATATATATATATAATCTATCAGAACTTCGCCTTATTTTATCCAAATTAATTAAACTTTGGAGTCGTTGGTATTTGATGCTTAAAAAAAATAAAACAGTAGTATCACTTCTAGTTTACCGATATTTGCGAGCTTGTTTGGAAGTTTTATAGGAAACTCTGCCTATTTAAAGAAAACATAAAATTAATAATTGAGTTAGGTAGATTGAGGTGTAAATTTATAATTACGCGAGATATACATTCTTAACCAGGGTGGGCACGCGATTTAATCAAACTCGAGATTCGAATAAACAGTTTTTCTTAACAAAATCTTGTATATTTCTGAACGCCTTGTACTGGCAAGCATATTTTCAGGTTTTACTTTTTTGAAAAGTAAAAATTTTTCACCCTATATTGCGATATCGATGCATTGTTCGATACTATGTAGGTATATAGATTTTTAAAAACTGTGTAATCAAAAATCAATTTATCATATAGAATAAAACTAAAATAAAATCGCTTTTAAAATTATAGGTAGTGTAGGTAATGGTAAAATAGCTATTTATGTAACCAGTTATTTTGTGTAAAGAATGAATTTTTGCGGAGCGAGCGTAGCAAGATCATGCACAAGAATACAAATTGCACAAAATAGATAATGTTTCTTTTCTAATTTTGAAAATATAACTTTCTGAAAATAATAGAATAAATTAAAAAAAAAAATTCACAATCAACTAAATATCTTTTTTATCCAATCGGACGAAAAACTACACCTTTTCGATGTCGTTTCTCACTGCAAAGGTCATGATTCCCGTATATTGTATTCGTTGCTCGGCAACATGCAATAACTCTACGGGTATAGGCAATAACTGTACGGGAATATAACATTTCCGTCCTATTCAAACGCCTTGTTTGTCAGATCTGACGTTTATCAAAAGTAACATTTAGCTGCAGTTTCCGTAGTTACGTAATAAACTTATTAAAAAAAAAATCAAATTTATGAAATCTTTATCATAGAGGAATATAAAATTAAAGAGGGTGTTTTATTCTTATGGGAAAATTGGCATTGAGTTTTGACTTTGACCGCTGCCCTGCGCAATTCCAGCCGCGCATGGAGGCGCTAGCGTCAGTGGAACTAAAAGCACAGCTTACTATAAATTATCTAGTAAGCTGTGTTAAAAGTATGCTGTCGAGAATTCACAAATGGCTGTTTGACGGTTGTTGATTAAAGAAAGCCGGTTTAATCAATTTATTATTTTAATTTAAAATTGTTCTGGGGCGATGGTGGATGGAGGTATTGGTGGTGCGAGTAGCAGCCGTTGGTAAGCAGCTATTTCCTTTTGTGTATTTTGTTCTTGAAATCTTTAAAAACTGTTAAATTTTATTTTTGGTTCTATTCGAGTTAATTAGTTTTTGAATATTAGAAATATATATACGTCAACACTATTTACCTATTTTGTTCTGTTAAGAGATTTTTTTATGTTACTTTGATTTCATTTACTATCGCATGTTTTTTAATAAACTTTGTAACAAAATGCAAAATGTGTATATTTTCTTACACCCTAAACTATTCTTAGGTCCAAACAACGCCTAAAGTTTAATGTATAATCGCATTTAATTCAACCAGGCGCATTATGGATTTATCTGCGATAAACTGATGTATTTACAGGGTTCTCTCTTTGCTTTAATCTCGATTAAGAAAAACGCTGTAATAGTTTGTTGCAGATAAATTCATAAACCTTCTAGTTATATAGAATACGACTAAAATAAAAATAACATTTGAATAGCCCGCCGCTTTTCTTCTGTCGATAAAACAGGAACATGTTTTGTCAACATAGATTAGCATTAGTTCAGTAAGCCGCCCTTAGTGTCGTATAAGTAAACATCATAAGTCATTATTGTCAATTGTCATTAAACGGTGTGCCAATATTTTACAAGGGAATGGATACTCTCTTTACTTTTATATTCCTCTATGATCTTTATCCAAATTAAATACCGTTATGGAGTCATTGTCATTTAAAAAGTTCAAACAAAAATTTACCAATCAGACAGAAATTAAGGGGAAAAATGAATTGCAATTAATTATGTTTGATAGTAATCGTGTTTCGGAAGTTTTCAGGGATTCCGAGAATATGTCTACACTGTGGGCAAAATTAAATTGGAACCCTCTTTAATGCCTAATAACTTTTTTATTTTCAAAGGATTTTTTATCATTTTTGGATATGTTACCGCCTAAGGTATTAGGATTAAAAAGAACTTTGCAAAGACGATCTACCTCAGTGACGTACAGAAAAGGGAGTATTTTTCAAAACAAACGTATTTACGCTCGTTGCAAAAATCGGCCAAATGAAATAAATATTTAAAAATGGGCAAAAAAGATTTGAAAGGGTTCGGAATGTTGACCATTAAAAAGCCAGGTTAATACAAACAAAATTAAAATTGATACTTTAATTTTGATAAAACCATGTCTTGTGGACCAGGTTAAATTGGATCCTTTTTTAATGCTTAATGACCTTTTATTTTCAAAGGATTTTTTATCATTTTTGGATATGTTATGGCCTAAGGTATTGGAAAAAGAACTTTGCAAAGACGGTCTAATTCAGTGGCGCACTGAAAAGGGAGTATTTGTCAAAACCAATGTATTTCAAGTCGTTGCAAAAACCGGCCAAATGAAATAAAGATGTAGAAATGGGCAAAAAATACTTGAAAGGGTTCGGAATATTGACCATTAAAAATCTAGGTCAATACAAAGGAAAATAAAAATTAATACTTTAATTTTGGAAAAACCATGTCTTGTGGGCTAAGTTAAATTGGATCTTTTTTAATGCTTAATGACCTTTTATTTTCAAAGGATTTTTTATCATTTTTAGACATATCATGGCCTAGGATATTAGATTCAAAAAGAAATTTGTAAAGCGGGTCTACTTCAGTGGCGTACATTAAAATTTAATATATATATTTTTTTTATTTTAAAAAAATAAAGTAGATTCAAAATTTCTGTACGCCAATGAGGTAGACCCGTTTTGCAAAGTTATCTTTGATTCTAATGTCTTAGGCCATAACATATCCAGAAAATTATAAAAAAAGAGCGGGTTACACTCCGGGAGTGCCGGCAGAAGTGAAAACTTCAACATTAACGTTGTGCATTTTTGAATATTTTCCTCTTTTTTTCACCGAAAAACGCTTTTCCCTCCCCGTCCATTTTTTTTCCTCAATTTTTTTTTATTCAAATTTCGTTATAAACTACTTTTGGGCTCTTTCCGAGTGTCGTTCTCCCTTTTTGTCAATTTTTCCCCTATACCTGTCAAAAAAAAATCGGGGGAGGGGGGGGGGGGGGTATGAGTGAATTTTTTTTCTCCTCCCGTAGGGCCCACGCATGGGGACCCTGTCGAGCTCAGAATATCGCTCCGACGCACCGTTGCAGAGCTACGGCCAATAAACGGTTTTCCCCATAATTCCCTCCTTAACTTGGAGCCCCGAAGTCCAGATTTGGCACAGAATATTGATTTTACTCCGTCTACATCCTCTGAAAATTTCAGCCCTCTACCTCATCGAGAACATGCCGAAACGATCGCGAGCTGGCGGTCTCCCTCCGTCTTACGGTTTTTCGATCAGGCCACGTGTCCTGACGCGAGTTTAATATTTTTACCCCATCCCAAAATAGTGCACAGTGCCGCTAAAGAAATTTTCACTTCAAAAATCCTTTGCAAATAAAAAGTCACTAAGCATTAAAAAGGATCCAATTAAATTTGGCCCACGAGACATGGCTTTACCAAAATTAAAGTATAAATTTCAATTTTCTTTGTAGTGACCTGGTTTTTTAATGGTCAATATTCCGAACCGTTTCAAATCTTTTTTGCCCATTTTTACATCTATATTTAATTTGGCCGATTTTTGCAACGACCTGAAATACATTGGTTTGGAAAAATACCCCCTTTTATGTACGCCACTGAAGTAGAGCCTCTTTGCAAAGTTCTTTTTAATCTCAATAACTTAGGCCATAACATATCCAAAAATGATAAAAAAGCCTTTGAAAATAAAAAAGTTATCAAGCATTAAAGAAGGTTCCAATTTAATTTTGCCCACATTGTATATGCATCTCTGAACAAACTGTTTTTGCAATTATATGCATATCAATTAAAATGTTATGATATGATGATCTAAGTTTCCGCTTTCAAGTGTTTTGAAAAATATCCAAAGTGTAAAAAAACCTTATATTACCAACTACCTAGACACAATTTGAACAAAGGCGCGCGGGAACGCAATTTAATAAAACGCAAGAATCGCACAAATATTAAATCGTGCGGTTTCAAGCAAAGCATTGATGCCAAATTTGGGGGCCTCTTACATCACATGACACACATTTGGCTCTTATCATTCTTGATATATATTCAAAGTGTATAAAAGTATATACAGATTTATTTGGGGCGCCTCTATAATTGCAATGATGAACTAAGGCTGTATAAGTTGCATTTAAAGATCCTTTACACAAATAGTGCACTATGTAAAAATCGACCTCTCCTATTGGTCGATCCATCTCGGATTACGATATGTCTGCGTGATGCAATGTAGAGGTTTAGATCGTTGGTTGTCACCTGGAAAACGCGGGTTCGAACCCCGTTGCTTTTTTTTATTTTTTTTATAAGATTATGTTTCTAAACAGCCTTTTCTCCTGATTTTGGGTATGTCTTGGGTTAGATTGGGTTAGCAACTGGTTAGTTTTATACCCAAAATTTTTAGATGTAAAACTATTCAAACTATTATAGAAAAAAATTGTAATGTATTAACATTTTATATGTGATCTTAACTTTATTTTAAAAGATTACTCTTATTTGTAGATCAATAAAT
>MU188835.1:0-19511 GCA_016904865.1 Pissodes strobi
TACGCAGAAAAAAAGTATTTTTCAGTACCTACATAACCATACTTTTAATTTTTTTGAGACACTTAAAATAAAGAAGTTAAAGGGGGGCGACATTATAGGGGATCACCCTGTACATCCCACTTAAGCCTTGCATCGAAATGGACACCCAAAAAGTTTACGAAGTCTGTATTCTGCCATTCCCCGATGTCTCGTAGAGTAAAAAGCATTTTCTGGGTTTTATCTCCGTTTAGCAGAAGTCCATTCGCTGCGAACCAATTGTCGGCCCGTAAGTGCGCCTCCTGCGCATGACATCCTCCATTTGCTCACCGTGCAGACTAAATGTGGTGTCATCCGCAAAGAGAGTGTAATCCGCGCCGCAGTTGGCTCCTGCAGAGGCAGATCGTTTATATATATCAGGAAGAGAATCGGTCCCAGAACCGAACCCTGCGGAACCCCAATATTGACCACTCTCTCCCCGGAAAGCACCCCACCCACCCTCACAACCTGTCTACGGCCCCCCAAATATGACTCAAGCAACCGTGCACTTCTCTCATTCAAACTAACCCAGTTTACGTAATAAAATACTATGTGATACGCAATCAAATGCTTTACTTAGGTCGTAGAATTGAGAGAGATGATAGTGTAGATTCTCAAAAGAATCCATAATTCCAGTAAGTCCAGTATACCCCCAACTGTACTTCTTCCCTCTCTAAAACCAAATTGGTTGCGACAAAACAGATCATTACTTTCAAAATAGCTAGCGAGTTTTTTTGCCATTATTTTTTCAATTATTTTTGAGCTTATTGGTAACAGGGATGGATATTGGACGATAATTTGAAACATCTGTTTTTTCACCCTTCTTAAAAACAGGAACGACAACGCCAATCTTCAGAACGTCAGGAAAAATGCCCTCGCGTAAACATTGGTTTATTAACCGAGTTAAAGGAGCAATAATCAAATTTTTTATAGATTTGATTAATTTGACTGAGAGGCCCAATATATCTGCACTATTCTTCTTTTTTAGTGCATTAATTGTATCTCTCACCTCATTATAAGTGACCTCCCTAAAAGAAAATTCAGTATCAGGAACACTTAAGCCTTCCAGATATACAAGAGGATTGACATTGGATTTTACTATATTTTCTTTCAAGTTACGAGCCACATTTACACAAAAATCACTAAAATGATCTGGATCAATTGTTGGCATTAAATTTTCTCTATATTTTCCCCTGCTACTGTTTATTACATCCCACATACATTTAATAGGGTTTTTTGCAGTGCTGATCATATTATCATTAGCTAATCGCTTATGATCTTTAATTGCCTGTTGATAAATATTTTTGAAGTTGTTATATTCAGCACGATTACCTGGAGTATTATATTGTTTAGAGACTTCTTCCAGGAAATGGAGCCAATCCCTCATCTGTCGCAACGTATCATTGAACCAGCCCACACTATTTGGTTTATCAGTTCTAGCCGAGTTGAAAAACTTCTCGGGAGCTATCTTCTCACCCAGGGAATTTTCTACGGCTAATGACGAAAACAAAAGACACACAGAATCAACAACAACCGATTCTTCTGTTTTCCCTCAACCGACTAGATTAAATCTGTAAACACGTCAAAATCTATCGACTGTCAGTCAACTAAAATCCTTAAATGACAATTTGAATACTGCTGTCAGAATACTAGACAGGTTCAGCCATATCGAAAAAAAGACAATAGAGATGATTTTCCAAAAGATATTCCTTCCTAAAATGACTTTTATAAATAGAAAAATTTCCACCCGTAACACGTTGCCGCTGCAGTTTCGCGTGATTAGAAACTTAGAAAATAACTTCCTAAGGAAAATTATTTGGGATTTTTTAATAGTATCCTATAATATATTATGATTTCAATCACGAAGATTATAAAAATATAAAAAAAGGATGAAATTTGGGAGCAGGTAGTCAGAATTAAAAGAAAATGGTAAATTTATGTATGTTTAATTTTTTAGTATTTTTTCGGAGAAAATTGTATTTCATAATATTAGTGCAAAGGTTATTAAAGTAAGTAACAAACTTTTCACGAGTTTCAAATTGCAAGGGAATTGTGCACGTCTTGGTTTTTGACTCGGATTTTGGAAGGCATTTAAATATAGTTCTGGCGGTTTCAAATCATCAAAAGACGTATTGGCATCCTTTTCTGTTCTTAAAAAGTTTTGTAGGTCATAGGCAAGCTATTCTTACTATTAGAATACTAGTATCAGTAGATGTCAATTGGTATGTAAAACATTTGTAATTTTCGCGCCAAACTTCCAAATGTATTTTCAACTAACCTTCGTGCTTTGCATATTCTTGTGTTGTAATTTTCTTTACGAATGTCGACACGTGACTGTCGCTATGGGTACGGTCTTTTCAAGTATGGCTTGAAAGAAATTCCACATCTTCGCTTAATACATAGGAAAAAGAATTATCTTGCCCAGGAAGCGGTTTAGAGTTTGGGTTTCAAATATTTTTCTCATATTAAAAGTTTCAAAAATGCCATCATCACTGTTTTTCCTGTTTTCACCTATATCTAGTATAACAAGGCAATGCGACGAACCAACCGCGTTGGTGTGAATACCTAATTTTGCTGCCGTGCCGCTAGCGTTTTTTCCAAACGTAGAAAAGCTACGTTCTGCAGTAGCTACAGACACCAGATAGTTAAAAGTATTTTAATACAATTGTAAATAGTGGTTAAATGATATCTGATTCTATTGTTTTAAATAGTTGTGCCTCACCCATAAGCTGAGTGATTGAAGGATTACCTAGGATGGGACCAAACTGTTCTAATATGTTTGACACATTTTTGTCAATAAATTCTAAGCTGCACGAGATCAATGAAATCGGTTTGCACATTTCTATCTTAGGTTTTCATAAGCCATCGAATGACAGTAACCTCGAATTTAACTCGGGGATAAAATTAACCGGAACTTATAAACTTCTGGTTAAATTCAAAGATACTGTCATTCGATAGCTCATGAAAACTCAAGATAGGAATGTGCAAACCTATTTCTTTGATCTCGTGCAGTTTAGATTTTAGAGCCTGTCAAAATGTCAAAATGACCGACTTTCAATTGTCAATATTTCGTAAACAGCTAAAGATAGGTATATGATAGAAATCTCTTCTGTTTAGATTTCTCTAGAGAGTCCAAAAATGTAGTAATATGCAGGTTGTTCCGTTTAAAAAAGTGATTTTTTCTTAACTTTGCGATGCTCATTTGTTTTTACTGATATGCTCAAAAGATAATAGGGAAAAATCCAAAACTTTTATTTCAAATTGTTTTGCCTATCTCTTATAATAAACTCTGTAGGTGAGTGTCAAAATATAAATGAACACCCTCACCTGATAACACGATTAGGACAATTATTGCATGAGCAATGCCAGTTTTTGTAATTTATAACAAAATTCTACTAGTGGAAAATGAAATCTGATTCGAAAAATTATTTTATGGAAATGTGATTTTTTAATTAATAGATAAGCAATCTTATAAAAAATATATAATTAATGCTTTATTAATTTGACAAAAATATCTTGTAGATGTGTTAGTGGTGGCAAAAATTGTATATTAACTATAGTTTATACAACTGCTATTGCCTTTGCATCTTCAGTTGGCAATAATAATCTCTGTCTAAACCTTGGTTAATAATAATATACTATTATACAATGGTACAACCAAACCAGGGTCTAAAAGGATTACCTACTCGAAGCTCTCAAAAATATATTTACTTAGTTTTCGTCACAATAAATTAATTTCTACAGATTTTTTTTGCGTAATTTACATTTTGAAGTAAACGGAAATGGATAAATACTATTTTTTGTTACTTACATGCATTGCAATGTTTCTCTATGAAGAACCATACAGTGCTTTTCAGTTACAATGAATTTAGCATTTAGAATAAAGTAATAAGCAATGATTGTTATTCGTAATCTAAAAGAAATTGAAGGAACATTAAGAGAGATAATTTTTTTTTTGGAATTTATGGAACTAATTTGTGTAAACAATTTTCTGCAGATTTGGGCTCTGATATATAGTACCGTATTTATATATTGGTAAATTTATATAATCGAACATACATTTATTTATATAAGCGAATATAACAATAAATGTTCAGGTTACTTTACACACTCAGAATATAACTGTCATGTTTTGCGTTGCTATTTTTGCCATTGATGCTAAGAAATATTCATTGTTATATGTTCAATTCTACCAAAGTCACTGATATAATTCAGCCTCTTGTGGAAATCTTGTTTTATTTAACAATTGCTTACAAATTGTGATTATTTGCGTTATTTCATACGTTTACGAGTGCCTGAAATCTTAGAAATTAGTTTTAATCAGATTTAATAATGATTTAGGTGCTAAAAGTCCAGTGAATTGTGTTAAAGCTTTAGTTAAGAATATATCTAATACATTTCATATGTAGAAATTAACTTTAAGTTTAAACAGAGTGAAATACGTTGAAAACGAAGCAGCTGTACCAGTGCCTACAAAAATTAAATTTCTTTAGTAATGTAGCTTTTAGGAATATTAAGGTGATTGAATCAAAAGGAATGATCTTATTTGCATACAAGAAGACATACAATACCAAAACGAAAGGAATTGCGCCAAAAAGCTTAGGTTTTAACTAGATACTAACAAGACATAATATCTTAAAGGTTGAACCAGATGTTTATTTTGCTATGGCTGTGTTACCCTCACTAATCCATCTATTATGTCAGATTTTTGTAAACGTTTTACAGCGGTGCTATTTAAGCGAATATCTGATATAATAATGAAAACATTTATTTTGAGAATAGTTTTATGAAGACTAATTACACTTATTTCCTCCATAAACACACCTCCGACGAACAAATAGTGCTCCATTAGGCTCGTGAAAAGCAGATGATGTATTGATGATCGTTAATCTGTTATTTCGTATTGGCTTTGTTGAGTTTTATCCTTTAATTTTTTGGCGTAGCGGGGTTGAAGGAGTTCTTCTTAGAGTGCCTATCCGTTCCGGATGTTGGCTATCATGTTGGCTATTCGAACTTTGTTGACAGCAGCGCGGAATAGCTGAGTGGTTGATGGTTGAACCCCGTTCTTAAATTTTTCAACCACGATATTCTCCTTCTGCTCACTCCTCTAGCTCCATATACCTTGCCTTGAAAGGACATATCAGCTCTCATTGCGCATTATATGTCCCAGATATTGTAGCTTTCGAGTCTGAACTGTATTCAGGACTTCTCTTCCTTTCCCATCCTTCTCAGCACTTCCGTATTGGTTATTCTCTCTCTCCAAGGTATTCGTTAGATTCTTCGGTACAGCCACATTTCAAATGCCTCAAGTTTTTTGGAGGCCTCCATAAGCGTCCACGATTCGACCACATAAAAAAGGGTCGAAAACACGTAGCATCGCAATAGGCGAATTTTCGTTGACATCTGTAAGTCGTGGCTGGTAAAGACTTTTTTCATCCTAATAAATGCTGTTCTGACTTTTTCAATACGCGTTCTGATCTCTACAGAATGGTCCCAGTTATCATTTACGTTCGTGCCCAAGTATGTGTATTTGTTGACTTTTTCTAAAGGATTTCCGTTTACCAATAAAATACCGCGGGTGTTTTGGTTTTTACTGATTATCATGAACTTTGTTTTGTTCGTGTTTATTTCCAAACCATATTGTCGACTGTATGATGTAACACTGTCCATTGGGAGTTGTAAGGAAGCTAGGTTGTCTGCAAAAATAACGGTATCATCTGCATACCTTATGTTATTCAGTCGTTCTCCATTTAATAGGATTTCAGCTTCAATATCTTGCAGGGCTTCTCTGAAGATGTATTCCGTGTACAGATTGAAAATTACAGGAGACAGTATGCATCCCTGCCTTACACCACGTAATATTTGTATCGCTTCCGTTGTCTCTCTGTCTACCCTGACACAAGCCCTCTGATTCCAGTAGAGATTTCTGATGATTTTGAGGTCCTTCCCATCTAGGCCAGCTTTTTGCAGAACTTCCATCATTTTCGTGTGTCGCATTTGATCAAACGCCTTCCTGTAATCCACGAAACATGCGTATACATCGCAGTTTACATCCCTGCATCGCTGAAACAACACCTGGATTGAAAATAGAGCCTCTCTAGTTCCTACAGCACTTCTAAAGCCGAAGTGGGTCTCAGATATCTGTTTCTCACATAGTTTAAATATTCTACTGTGAATTATCTTCAGGAACATCTTCAGTAGATGGCTCATCAAGCTTATTGTACGAAACTCGCTACATTTCCTAGCATTAGGCTTTTTGGGGAGGGTAACAAATTCAGGTTTCAGCCATTCCGTGGGTATGACGCCCGTATCATAGATCACATTGAACACTCTTGCAAGCCACCCTAGATTCTTCCCCTCGATCAACTTTAATATCTCAGCCGGAATTCCATCGGGACCCAAAGCCTTTTGATCTTTAGCATTTTTCAAAGCTGCCTGTACTTCTCCTTCTAAGATTGGGGGACCATCTGTTCTATCAATATTGAGTGGCACCGTTCTCACGTCATCAAACAGTTGTTTAGTGTACTCTTCCCAGGTTTGCTTAATTTCCGACTTCTATAACTCGGCCTTGGTTATCCTTAAGTACATTAACTGTTCCCGCCATTTCCTTCATCTTCTTGTGCAGATCAAAGCTATCAAATTTGGACTGGCATTCTTCGATTTCCACACATTTTTCCAGTTTCTCTTTTTCTTTAGCTGTTTTTATTTTTGCCCTTATTTCTCTCTGTATGTTCATGTATTCTCTCGTTTTACCTTTAAACAATCTCCTTTTTTCCATCAGTTCCAGGATCTCGTCTGTCATCCAAGATTTCTTCGTCTGTTTGCCAGGCTTTAAGTACTTTCCTTTGACTTTATGTATACTTTCTTGAAGCATTTTAAGATCTTTTTCTACATCTCCATCGTTTTCCTGCTCCTCAGTCTCTGTCAAAAGTTCACTTCTTACCAACTTGTTTGTGGTTGTGTCTTTTAGTCTTCTGAAATCATATCTCCCTACATGTTTTTTCTCTACTCTCGTCAGTCTGTTTCCAATTCTTCCTATCAACGGGTTATGATCCGATTGAACATCTGCTCCTGGATAGGTTTTTATGTTTCTGATGCTGTTTCTAAATATCTTATTAGTGAGTGCGAAGTCTATTTGATTCCTAGTTTTTCCATCATTCGATTTCCACGTGCGCAATCTTCAAAAACCGTTAGAGATAGGTATAGGACATTATTCATGAAATATGTCTAGACTTTTTCGCACAATCCAAATATGCAATAATATACAGGGTATTCCATTAAAAAAAAACCTAAGTTAGTCACTTTTAACGGCTTTACGACGTTCGTTTGTTTTTTCTGATATCAAATTCTAGCGCTTTGAGCGAAATCCTACAACTTTCCTAATTTAAACGTTTTCCTAACCCTTTAAATAAAAAAGTTATTTATTGGTCCAAATATAGTCATAGTATACATTGCCCGCTGTCCGAGATTAAAATGGGAGAAATCAAAAGGATCTAGGGAACCTGCTATCTTTTCGATATAAAGGTTAGGGGCATGCGTAATGGCGTAACAAGAATAGGCAATAGCAGCCTCAAAAAGTTTTTTCTTCATTTTGAACATGCCTTGGGTTAGTTTTGGTTAAGTTTTGTTGGTTACGCCCCCGTAGCGAGCGAAGCGAGCGGATGGCCATGTTACACCTATTATACTTATTCTTGCTTCGCCATTACGCATGCCCGAAGCGTTTGCATCGATAAGTTAACAGGTTACCTAGATCCTTGTGGACTTGTGAACTTTTCTATTAATAATTTTTCGCTCTAAACGCAATGCACTTCAATGCATCGAAAAGTAGGTTTCATTCTTTCAGATATGTCTTGTAGTATATCAGGTGCTTTTAAATCATAATTTTGTAGATGGCAAAAATTGTGCTAATATATTTACTTATTAAGAATTAAATTAAAATATATTTAAAGAACATGGTTGAACTAAGGTTTCCATAATATTTTTGTATTATACACACGACATAGCGAACCATGATAGATGTAAGTTTAAAAGTACTATCCCTAAGTTTATCTAGTCATAACACTAATAGAATGACATGTAGTACTCCCAATCTCACGTAATTGAAATACAAACTTTTAAATATGGTATTTTAGTAAGTGCTTGATAAAGTTTAGTTGTAGAAATTCGTAGTAAACTGCAGTCGCTTGTAATTTAGGGCTACCAAGAGATTTCACATATCGTGCTGTTTTGCTCTTTGTTCATTTTCTATCAATGGCATCAGATTGGCAAACTATTGCATCCTTGTTTACAATTTTGGGATACACCCCTAACTAATACAAACAAAAAAAAAAGTATTTATATAATTATTATTAATTAATGATGAAAATTAGACTTTTTTGATAATTGTACAATCAGTTTGAGTTAAAACGAGTTTACATGAATTTTAAACATTGTTAATCTCTTGAACGGTGTTGTGTTTCTGTTACCCAATACCTAATTTAGTTAATATCGAAATACCTATTTCGTAAGTTCTATATAGGGTTCTTTGTAAATGTACTTAATCATTCTGTTTTGTAATATTCTTAAAAAACTCAATAATATTGAATTTGGAGAGCCCCAATTAGATATTAGATATGGACTAATACTAATAATGCCTACTTCATTTTTAAATTTAACTTTATTAGTTGAGGCAATACTTTTTGCATAAATACATACTTCGCTCTCCCAACAAGTTGATATATACTGTTTATTTATCACATTTTGACCAAATATGTGTACAATATACCTTGTGATTGGGAGTCACTAAATCCTATAGTATTTCCAGTATTATAATGAAAATAAAGACTGGCTATAATATTCCACTAACATGACCACATTGTTTTATTGTTTTTGTTGTTTCCTGGATTTTATATGTATACATATTTATATTTTTTTCGAATACTTCTTGTATTGGTTTTCGGTGTAGTTTTAAGAGTTATTGTTTTAGTTGCGTATGTTTAATCACCATAATCCAGTGCTTTTTTTCAATAAAATTAGTCAAAAAGGTTCATGGTGTTTTTCTGTGACTCTTTTTATCGCTCGAACCGAGTTTGGCACCGCAAAAATAAACTTGCATAATCATTGAAAGCCGTAAATAAAAGCCATAGTACGAAATAAAAGATAAATGAACGCAATTAAATGAATTGTTTCTAGACTGGCACGGATAAAATTCACGCCATATTGATAAAAGAATTCTAATATGAGCTAAATAATGAACAAAAGGCACTAAAATGATCTTTAATGAAGAATCATACTGAATTAATTTAGACAAATAAATAGTCTGATTGACCCAAAAATATTATTATAAAATAAAAGGCATAACCTTCCGGATTTCAATACTTCAAGAGAAAAGTTCAAGTACGGTCCACATAGTTTTTTTTTAGGTTAGTGGCACACACACTAAAGGGAGATCCTATGGCGCTCGACGAGCGGTGTGTGTGCGAAGATGTTGATTGACACAGTTCTTGAATAGTTGTAGGTTGTAATTAGTGGGAAACAGATGTCCTGGAGGCTAGTTCCACAGTGATGCAGTGCGCCAGACAAAGGAGTTCTTGTAAAGCGATGTTCTAGGCGTTTCCAGTTGTACGACGAACTGGTGCGCTCTTGCCGTCTGTCGCGACTGTCTGACAGGAGTTGCCAGGGGTGGTATAATGCGGGCCAAATCCTGGGAGCATCTACCGTGGAAGTATCTGTAAAACAGGGACATCTCGGCCACATGTCTGCGGTGTTCCAGACTATCCAGATTCCGGGTCAACTCCGGGTCGCCGACGAGACGCACAGCTCTCTTCTGAATGGAATCCAGCAGCTTTAGGGTATGCTTTGGGGCGGCGCCCCAGATATGTGAGCAATATTCTAAGCACGGTCTTATTTGCGCTTTGTACAGCAAGAGCAACTGCTGCGGTGTATAGAGTGTTTTGTTGCGAAATAGCGCACCAAGCTTCTGGGAGGCTGATTTTGCGATGTTAGCAACATGGTCATGCCATGACATATTGCTGTTGACCGAGACACCCAGCAGTCCGATTGACGAGGATGAAGGAATGCAGCAAAAAAACTCGAATATAAACATCGCCCTAAACGAGTTTGGCAAATAGTTAATCCGGACGACTTTCCAGTATTTATATCAAAAGATAGCGGGCCTCTACCTTACTTTTAATCAATCGAGAACAAAGTTCAATAAAGGGAACCACTATGAACGAAAATACGCCAAAAATATGTACTCTAAATTATACGATATGATCGGAGGCTTCCCTTAATACGATACCTAAATATAAACGAAACTGCATTAACTAGCCCCCAACAACCGAACTTCCCGGTTTAGTGTCTAATTAATAATTATCAACCAATACTAATTTCTAGAGGTTGATTGCAAGAATAATATTAAAATTAAAAATTAAACCCATAATTCCCATTGCAATGACTCTAACTTCGGTACTATAACGAATTCCAAAAAAATCAGCGGTCTTAGCATTAATTGCACTTAATGGCTGTAGCAAAAATTTGCCCTCGGTAAAGCGAATTCGAAATCAATGGTTACATTTTACCCCCGTATCTAAATTGCCTCGAATTGATCAAGTAAATGGAACTACTGAAATTGCCGAAAATCTACGTAACATTTCGCCGGAAATAAAATAAAAGGATTAATTTGGCCGATAGTAAAATCCCTAGAATAAGTAACTACGACTATTTTATTCAAATATAGATCCCCAAAAGCTTAACTTTCTCTCGAATCAGTTTGACAGTATACCGCATAATCTAGCCACTAAATCGAGTCCGAAACGAATAAAATGGTTAATTTAATAATCATTAAATAAACTAGACCGCCCGAGTAGCAAAAAGAACTATCAACTCTAATCAAATCTCTAATTAGGATTATGTTGGGGTTTCCATGCAACATGCACTAAAACGGAGTTTTATCCACAATACCGAAACAGAATTAGTGCACTCGACGCGCGTTTCGCTAACCATGTTAGCATCATCAGGAGATGATTAAAACTAAATTTAAAACTCTACCTAACTCGCTCTTATACTAAATGTTTGCTTAATCAAGCGGAACCAAAGGGATCAATCCTGGAATCCCACTAGTCACGCTCGATCAACCAATACAATGGTCTATACGGAATAGGCCCTCTATCTCTATTTAAACTATTCTTACATTTAATAATTTCCATACTTAGTAATTAATTTTAAATTTTTAATTGTTATTCTATGATTATTATCAAAAGCATGGTCGGCAACACTTGATTTTTCTGTTCTACCATACTTTAAACACATAGCTCATTTAAAGTATGGTAGAACAGAAAAATCAAGTGTTGCCGAGCATGCTTTTGATAATAATCATTGTTACACTGTAGGGTTTCGACACTTTGGACTGTATAATAATTAACTGATTCTTATTAGGAATGATGTATTGAAAATTATGAAAAATTCTACATAACAAGGCAGAACATAAAATTAGAGTCTATTTGCGTCTTGTTTACTCAGCGACTTCTTTTTTTTTCTTCGTTTCCCTAGCTACCAGCTGTCCGATTAATATTCGGTATATTATTGTTCGGATCGACGCAACAATCATAGAATAACAATTAAAAATTTAAAATTAATTCATAATATAACTGATAGGAGATTATTAGACGCATGATTGGTCCCTTTGGTTCCGCTTGATTAAGCAAACATTTAGTATAAATACGAGTTAGGTAAAGTTTTAAATTTAGTTTTAATCATGTCCTGATGATGCTTACATGGTTAGCGAAACGCGCGTCGAGTGCAATAATTCTGTTTCGGTATTGTGGATAAAACTCCGTTTTAGTCTAATTAGGATGACGTCAAGTCAATAAATTTTGCTATTACATCGATTCCGATAGGAACGAAAAGCTAAATAATACAAAAATGCAATTAAATTAGACCCGAAAAACGCAAAACAATCTGCAAACCATAAAGAAACTTACCTCTCTTACACAGAAGGCGAAAAACTACACGACACAAAAAAACCGCCAAGTACTAAAATGGCGGCCTTCACCAGGAAAAATCACCGTTTCAAAAATTCTTGTTTAAGCAAGAGTTTCCCGTATTGTACAGCACTAAACTTAATCAAAACGAAGCTCAACAGCTAATACGGGAATAACTACCCGTTAGTCGACAAAATTCACCACAACATAACTCGGCGTAAAACAAATTTTAAAATCGGCTAACCGATTGAAAGGCTTCTCTGAGAAAGGACCGAACCTTTAAAGCGGAACAAGATGACCCCTTCACGTCTCGACAGAGGAAGCCCGCGCACCAAAAATTTTACTGCGGCGTTCCTAGTCGTTCCAATCAAAACGGATTTCCTAAGACACGCGCAACAGATATCAATTATTAAATTTTGTACTTCGAACGAGAGCAACTAGTTCCGGGACGTACCAAAACTTACAATTAAAGACCAAAAACGGGATGTCACAATCTCCCGTTGATCTGTGCTTGCGGAAGCCATACTGGCGATCGCTTATGATGCCTGCCAATTCGAGATATTTTAAGAGCTCTTCGTTCGTCAGTTCCTCCATGACTTTGGACATGATGGGAACTAAAGTTGTTTATTTGCAATTGTTTTTTTATCTTTCTTAGGAATTGGTTGCACCTGAGCGCATTTCCAGCTAGAAGGAAAGCATACTGTTCTGAATGATAGGGAGAAAAGCCTGCATAGTGGAGCTGCTAGTTCAGCAGCACATTTCTTAAGCACTATTGCGGGAACGCCATCTGGTCCTGTGGCCGTGTTAGGCTTTGGAGTATTCGTTTCACTTCGCGTTGGCGAAATACCAGACCTGGCATTGAGGAATTCACTTTCGTGATAGCTGGAGGAGTCTTTCCTTGAAGATCTAAGGTAGAATTTAATGCAAACATTTCGGCAAGAATGTTCGCTTTTTCTTTGGCCGTGTCCGCTATTACGCCATCATCTTCGGGCAGTGGTGGGATTGACGTCTTTGAGAACCCCTGATTGACAGCTTTGTACTTTGAAACATTGAATTTTGTTACATGAAAAGTTTTGTAATATTAATAGGACTGGAATGTGTCTTTTTTTTTGACATAATGAAAAAAAAAACAATTTTTTCCTCAAACGTCAGTAAATCCGTCATTACTAGACTGTGTAGGCGGCCGTGAAGTTTCGTTTTTCCTCCGCCGGAGCTTTACTTTTCACTTTTCCGCCGGCGGAGGTAAAAGTGTTGTCATAGCAACATAGATACAAAACAAACAGACAAGAAAATAAGCGTCAACAACTCAAGATTTATTAAACTAAAATTTTTATTTATCACTCAATTTGTGACTGCATTTCTAAAAATCACTAATTTAGGAACAAATTGGTTATTATTTAATCGAACTTACTCAATAACTGCTTATCAATCGGAATTAAAATGCAATCGGAGACGCAATCTTAAAAAAATAATTGTTGACAGTGTCCACTGACAGCTTTATGTTACATTACCATAGCAACAACCTGTGCCTATTCACCGACGCCGGTCTAAAGCAGGACGCCCACTGAATCGGCACAGACCGGCCAGCACGGCCGGCATAAGTTGCTATCTACGTTATTAAATGAGGCAGCGCCCATTTAATCGGAACAGCGCGGAACGGCATCTCGTTTAATAACGTAGATAGCAACTTATGCCGGCAGTGCTGGCTGGTCTGTGCCGATTCAGTGGGCGTCCTGCTTAAGCCGCCTTGCGAACCCACTTATCTTTAATAATAATTAGATATTATTACTATTAAAAAGAGATGTTTTTGCATTCATTTGTCGACATTTGAAGAAAAAAAGGCATATTTTATTTGGAGGAAAAGTTACTTTTCATGGCTTGCTCTCTATTACCAGCCTCACTCCGTTCGGCTGTTAAACACGAGCGCGCCATGAAAGGTATCACTTTTCCTCCATATAATATACTATTACAAACTTGTATCCATAGTTTTTAGCATTTCCCCAGGAATACACTTTATTAACGATCGTTTAGTTATCGCATAATGATACTGTTATTAACTATAATAAAATTATAGCCTAGTCAAATCACGCGTCATGTCAAAGATTCAAAGGTTCAGTTAGAAAGTTTATTGCTACTCTTCTGGTACCATAATACATACAGGTATAAATATGAAACTGATAAATCCTCATGTAATTGTAAGACGAAAATGTGGTATAAATTTTTTTCGAATGTCGCTTCATTTTCAAAATACAGGGTGTTAAAAAAAAATTTTTTTCGTGATTTTTTTAATTAATAATTAATGAGAAAAGGCGTTCGAAATATTTGTCACACCTTAATAAAGGATTTGAGCACTTTATTTTGTGTTTGTGTTGGACTGTTGGACATCTCAATTAGTTTATTAGCGGAGAGCCGGGTAACGACTAGAGAATATCACAAAAATCAATAATCAAAATTCTTATTTTATTTGATAAAAAAAGTTTCTTGCATTTTTCTCGTATCTTTTACAGTTTTTGAATATTGCAACCACATGTAAAGTCAAATAAATTGCTGAAAGTGTCCTCCATGAGCCAGTAAAAACCCATCTATTCGACGTGCTAAATGGTCTCTTACGCGTCGGAAAATCTCGGTACTGGCGCGAATCGTATTAAAACCTTTAGTAATACACAGTTGAAGTTCTTCTACAGTTTCATTAATTCGGCGAACGTGGTGGCCATGGGTGAGGTCCACCTCTACCTATCCAACGATCAGGACATTGTTGATCCAAATAATTTTTAACAACTGCTGCAAAGTGAGGGGGACCTTAATTCTTTGGACTTTTATTCAGGGGTCGCCTTAAACAACTTTTCTATACTACTACTATTGAAACTGTAGAAGAACTTCAACTGCGCATTATTAACGTGTTTAATACGATTCCCGCCAGCACCGAGATTTTCCGACTCGTAAAAGACAATAATTTAGCACTTCGATTAGATGGGTGTTTACTGGGTCACGAAGGACACTTTTAGGTGCTATCAATCCTTTGACGTGAACAGTAGAATTATTTTTTACTCAGAAACTGTAAGAGATACGAGAAAAATGCAAGAAACTTAATTTTTCATCATTTTTTTTAAAATTAAATAACATAAGAATTTTGAGTGTTTAACAGGCCCGTATTATTGATTTTTGCGAAATTCTAATAATCGTTACCCGTATCTCCGGCAATGAACTAACTGGGAAGTTCAACATGAAGACAAAATAAAGTGATCAAACCCTTTATTAAGGAGTGTCGTTTCTCATTAATTATTAATAAAAAGAAAACATGACCAAAATTTTTTTTCAACACCCTGTATTTTGAAAACGAAGTGACATTCGGAAAAAATTTTTACCACATTTTGGTCTTAAAATTACGTGAGGATTCACCAGTTTAACTTTTTACCGAGGTTAGAAAACACCCTGTATATTCAACCTACATTATCATCGGTATCAATATTATTATGTGATTATTTTTACACGGTACTTTATCTCTCTACTTTGCTACGTAAATATGATTAAATCATAATAATAATTTTTGTTGTTCTAAGTTTTCTAGGTTAATTGAGCAAGCCGCCTTTTACTTTGTTTACAATAAACTCATTCATTATTATTATTACATCGCATGCTCATTTCTATAGTGTAATTCAGAATGGAATCAATGTTTAAAGAGCTTCATTGTTGTAAATAAAATTTGGTACGTAATGTGTGCGTCTTTGTCATACTTGAACGTTTGCAAAACTATCATTTGGTTCCTTTTGCTCTTTTCATGCGCCTGTGGCAAAGACGTACTTACCGCACTTATTACATAATATACTTTTGTACTATACTAGTGACCAGTGAGTTAGTTAAGTAATAAATTCTGCTCTAAGAACTGTTTATTACAATCTTTAGTACACGAGTTTTTCGTATATTTTGGAGCAGCCCTAGCGCTATTATTTTTTAGTGCTAGAAAAACTTTAAATTATCATAGTTGAAGAGCTTTTAGTAAACCGCCAGACTTTTTAGTAGAAGAAATAAATGACCAACAAAGCCGACAAAAATATGAAATTTAGGATCTGCATTTGTTTTATATGATGTCAAATTCAGCTCAGAAAGTTTTAACTGGTAATTTAAAGTCTAAAAATAAAAGGGCTTGAGGTGCTCCAAAAATCCTGCACGTAGAGGTATATAGGGGCCATTAATTGCTAAAGTGTCAAATCAGAGCTATACCTTTATTACACTTCAAAGTTTTCGAGTTTCTAGTGCGCTAACGTCGTCTCTGGCCGGTTATGACTTAAACAAGGAATTTAATTTAATTATTTTGTTTTTTGTCGTTATTTGTCGTTTCGATCATTTTTCAGTTTACGGTTTTTAGCATAATTGCCGATATATGCAAAAATAAACTTACAAAATGTCATATTTGCCTTGCTGTATGTTACATATAATGAAATGATATCCACAATTCTAATCTTGAGAAACTTAATAGTAATACGGTATTTACCAGAATTAGAAAATGACAAAAAAATTATAAGGAAATATACGTTTTTGTTGCCTTTGTTATATTTCTTGATTTATGGTTTAGTTATCCTACGTAATATATCATATGATGATAATACGAAAAATAACTCTGTTTCAGTTCACACCTAGTTGATTCACTGTTATTTAAAATTTTAAGATCAACACAAATATTAGCATACTCGAACTTTGTTCGGATGATATCAAATTTTAAATGCTTTAATTTTGCCTTGGGTTAGTTTGTGACAAATTTTAAGATCTATATATATTCCGTGAATCTTGAATTATTTCTCAAACAATACTGGCGTGGAATTAATTTATTAGGGCGACCGGAGAGGGGGTCGAATCTTATGCAAACCAGTTGATTTGTATTGGTTTCCATCAATCGAATGCCATCTTCCGAACTGCATAATTTTCACCCATTTTTATAACATCTAAGTTCACTACAGAAGATTCACAACCGGTGACAGATTAAAAAGTATGGCTGAAAATGATTTTTGCATAAACTGCAGAAAATGAAATCTAAACTGTGTTCGTTTTAAAATAAAAAAAAAAATAGAAAAATAGGTTTTAAATTGCTTTTTGTTAGGTGGGAAGATTAGAAAAGATTTGGGTTAACATTGACATAACATATTTTTATTTTCACTAAGTAGATCAAAAGGCGCCTTGCACCTGGCGAATCATGTGAACTAACCCAAAATAACCCTTTAACACGTATTTGATTGACTTTTCAAGGAAAATTTTGCCAAAACATGCAAGTTAGCTAGATTTCCAATAGCAGCAAAACGAAACAAAATAACTATGCAAATAACAAATAGCTTTTTCGAAGTTGCTTAAAGTCGTCTTTTGAGTTTTTCATTTTTCAACGTTAAAATGGCAAGTATTTCCGAATATTTCGACAAAGATTCGATACCGGATGACTTTCTTGAAGAGGCGAGTAGTGTCACTATGAATTTGCTGCTCACCAAGTCAAGAAAACGATATGAAAACAAGCACTCGTTGTTTCAAAAATGGTGCAATGACAGAAATGGCCATAGTCACAAGGGGGAGGTATTCCTAGCATATTTTTCCGATCTAAGTAAATCCTGTAAAGCATCAAGGCTCTGGTCACGTTATTCAATGCTAAAAACGATTTGGAAAACTACAACGTCTCTCGATATTGCAAAATTTTCAGTTAACTCCTTTTTTAAAGAAAAATAACATTGGATATGCACCAAAAAAATCCAAAATTTTCATACCAGACGAGATTTTACAATGTATGCGTGAGGCTCCTAATAAAAAGTATTTAATGATAAAGGTTGCTGCTGTATTTGGTGTTGTCGGCGCATGCAGACGTGAAGAGTTGAAAAATATAACCTTGGACGACATCGAAGATAAAGAAACCTTCATAATGGTGACTCTATCTTGCAAACCCATTTGTCTCTTAACTAACCCAAACCAACTGAAACTAACCCAAGCTACCCTTAATTAACCAGAATTAGTCTGAGTTATGTAAGCTTCAAACTAACCAAACAAGCTCCCATTTGTCTCTTAACTAACACAAACTAACTGAAACTAACTCTGCAGGGTTAGTCTGAGTTATGCAAGAAACAAGTTCCCATTTATCTCTGAACTAACATAAACTAACTGAAACTAACCTAAACTAACTGACACTAATCTTATTTTAAATTTGTATCTATCGATAGTGACCCCTCCTAGCGTACCTAACATCTAATTCTAGTAAATCATATATTCGAATTATTGTTATTATTTTACTAAAGAATGCCAAGAATCATTATTTATAAGAAGGTTTCGTCCCAAAGTACTTTTGAATCATCATCTGTTAAGTACGGGCTGAATGTATTCAACACGAGGCAATTATATTTTAGAACCAAATAGAAATTACACTTGGCAACACCTACCAGTATGTGCTAAGCCAACCTATATAATCATAATTTAAGAAATAGTGTTATATTGACGTTTACTTCATAAATATTATATTATCATTTTAAAGTGTAAAAAAACAGTTTTAATTGCAATTTTTAAGAAAAGACGCTTTATATGATGTTATTACTAACCTTCGGCGACCATATCTTAGCCTTAGGACAAAGTGTACTGGAATTGTGTTTATTAGCAAAAAAAAAGTGTACCTTAAATTTTAATCTTTATTGTGAATTTATTTTGCGAAAATATGTTTCATCCGCAAAATTGTTGCGTTAATCTATCCCATTTGATGTAATCTTTCCATACAACACAAAAATAGCTTTAAAATCGACAGTGCTTATATGACACTAGAACCAACTACCGCTTAGGAAAGTGCAATTCTCAGCCTGTTGCCATAGATTCGTTTGGTAAAATGCCATCTTAAATCGCAGCCTTTTTCGGACTTCCAGATCCTCCATTATATACAGGGCACAGGTTTAGACGATCTTCGGCCACTCATCTTCCAAATTCAGATGCCAGCATTACAGTCATCAAGAGACATTGAGGCTGGAAATCCAGCACTGTAGCTGAAGGCTACATAGAGGAGTCGATAGGGAACATAGAGAAAACCTCAAGTAAAATTTTTCGAACCGTCTCAAAGTGCGCTCCACGACAATTTATAGAACTAGAGCAGCCAACAGTTGAAGGAAGGATGGAGCATGCTACTTCAAAAGAGGATGCTGCCTCAAAAAAAGTCGTTGCGGCTTTTACTACGAACCACAAGCAAATGCTGACTGCTGCTAATTGATTTAATTTATGCGTTTTTTAAAAAATGTATTTTTCGAATTTCAATCCTTCATATTTTCTAAGCGAGTTGACCGATTTTCAAAAAATAAGCACCAACGTATAGGGAATTAATAGCACTTTTTAATAAGGTATCATTAAACTCCCATTCCCATTTGAAAAAATTTAGGGGATGACACCCCCACTTAGGGGGTTGAAGATTTTGCAATCTTTTCTGGGGCAAAAGTTGTCCCCCTTACAAACAAAATTGGCGTGTTTTTGGGTTTTTTGAAAAAAAAAATCCCTACCGGTTATGCCTTGCGGTACGTTTTCGATGGCCCACCC
>MU188835.1:24511-58077 GCA_016904865.1 Pissodes strobi
GAATCGCCGTAACCTCTGTGATCAATTGCTACGATTAAGAAGTGTTTCCTAAGTACACGGTACTGGCTTAAGGCTTTAGCTCTGTTAGCTAATACTCCGTGGAGGTATATTACGATATCTTTATTTGTATTTTGTAAAATTTCTGTTACATTAGTGCTTGTAGTAGAATTGATATCATCTTCAGGTAATATTAACCATGCTCCTATGCTGGTCCAAGTATTATTGTCATAATAATCTCTAGTAGAAATATAAAAATTATGAACTCCTTCCAGTCCAAAATCTTCTGGCCTATCGAAGTTTGCATTTCTGGGTGAATCTATAGGTACAAACACCATGAATGTTTGAAAAGGTAGTGAAAGCATGAACGATACTGGTATCGCAACCCATATGATTATAAAGGCGATAAGCATTAATAACAGCAACGCTACTGCACACCGTATCGTCACTTTTCTACATATGTGCTTCTGTCGTTTTTCTTTTTGTACCTCGGAAGATGAGTAAGCGTCTGTTAGAGATTCCGTTGAATTAATTTTCTGAAACAAAGTAATACGATTTGTTAGACTAGCAAATAAAATTGGTTGAATTTTTCTTGTTTAGATTGTGTGCATGTTAGTTGTTGTTGTTCATAAACTGAAGGTGTTTTGTTACAAATATTTAGTTTCGGTCGTAGCGTCAGATGTAAATATTGAAAGGTTTTGAAAAAGTACGAAATTTTAAATTTCATTTTATTTATTTGTATTCGGGTCGCTGTTAGATGGCTTGTTCAAATGTCTGTCAGGATTATTCTAAATTATCCGTACATGGATGTAAGACGTGCGTCGACGTCTTTAGGTTAGTTTGGGATAAATGCAGAAACACTACTTACTTTTTGGGACCATCCACACACCATTCTCCAGCAGTTTACACAAACTGGTAGTCGATTAAATCAAAACGCGTCGTATTACAAAAAATAAATTCAAACTTTAAACTATGTAACACAACATAATATCGCACGAAGATAATGATTTATGGACGTTCCATGCCAGACTAATTTAAGAAACTGATCTATGAATGAGTCGCGGGTGTAATAAGAATAGGTTAAATGTTTGTCAAAGATTAATTTTTATTATTAAGATAAAAGATAATTCCCGTTTGTAATTGTTTTAAAAAACGCGCACACACAACTTGCGTACATTAAATTAGTGGAATTTTGTAGAAGTAATATCTATGTTAAATATTTAATGTTTTGAATGCATTTCATAAAAGTCACGCTACTTTGCAGTATTTGAATGAATACATTTTTGAGAAGCAGAATGCGAAAATATTTGTAATAATAGGAACAAGGTCAATATAATCTGATTTCGTATTTCCGGAAACAAGTGGATGTGTGTATACAAATTTGATAACACTGGAATAAACAGATAGGTAGGACTGCAACGGTAGATAATAGCGATACATGTATCGATAACACCCAAATACTCCGAGTGCAATAGTGTTTTGGAAGGTGACAATAACTTGCCCGGTGTAGTTTGGGATAACGATAATTTTGGTTTATCTGTTGTTTGCCAGGATTTTTCTTCAGCTCATTTGTTGGTGATCTGTTTTAGCTTTTATAATCTTTTTCAGCTTAACTTTATACCTGATGATAGAAATGTAATTTTAGATTTATTTTTTCCAGCCTTGGCAACCTTTAGATTGCAAAAGCAATCGATACACTGTTGCCTAATCATCTCCATCACACTGCTATAACTTTTGAAATCCCTCTCAATAAATCCAATAGATCTTCTGATTTAGAGGAATCCTTCTATGATTTTAAAAATGGTGATTCATCATCATCATTTAGCCTATATATTTGACACTGTTGCCTAATAATCTCCATCACACTGCTATAACTTTTGAAATCCCTCTCAATAATTTCAATACATCTTTTGATCTAGAGGAATACTTCTATGATTTTAAAAATGGCGATTCATTATCATTTAGCCTATATATTTGTCCACTGCAGGAAGTAGTCCAATTATCGCAATCTTTGGCCGCCTGCATTTAGTTATCGCCAATGCGCCTTATATCGTCGGTCCATCGTGGCGGAGGGAGACCTCTACTTCGGTAGGCGTCTGCTCTTGGTCGCCCTTCCAATAGATAGTTTTTTGGTCCATCTATGGGCTGTTAATCTCGCAACGTGGTCTGCCCTGTTCCACTTAAGTTTGGTGATTTTGTTGATGGCGTCTTCCACACCTGTTCTGCGTCGTATTTCAGTATTCGGTATCCTATCTCTTAAAGATATACCCAGCATTGACCGCTCCATGCGTCTTTGAGCGACCAGTATCTTGGAAACGGTCTTCTTTGTCAATGTCAATGTTTTAGCTCCATAGGTCAAGACCGGAAGGATGCACATGTTAAAATCCTTCCTTTTTAGACATACAGAAATATTTGCCCTAAGTATGTAGCCCAATTTACCAAAGTAATGAAACAATCTTTGTATATCATGCAAAATTTATCCAAAGGGACTTCTATAAAGAGCGTAACAGAGCGCTTTCGGCCGTAGCCATCATCAGTGTTACTTGTCAGTGGAGAAAGGACATATCCATGGAAGCAAACAAACAACACAAATCGACAATGGTCACAATTAAATTTCACACATTGTACGTCACATTTTTGAGAAATGGTTCACATAATTTAGATTAAAATCAATAACTTGAACAAATTAAAATAAAAGTATGGGACCAAGATCCACGCTTTTTGGATGACACATCAAATTTGATTGCTCAACAAACTGCCGTTTCACTCTGCAGCTGGCTTGCCAGTTTCCTTAAGAACCGATCTCTGCACGCTGCAGTTGATGAACACATCTCAGACACATTCACCATCAACGCGGACGTGCCTCAGGGCGCAATACTTTCACCAACTCTGTTCCTCATTTATATTAATAACCTGCTGACCCGACCAATAATCCGATTTACAGTTTTGCAGATGACACTACCTTTGTCTCCCAATTTAGATTAGAAAAGCCTTTACGAGCAACTGAGATTTATCACCGCAGACAGGAGCAGATTACAACAATTAATCAAGATCTGGAGAAAGTTCGAACTTGGGGCGACAGAAATTTGGTGCAGTTCAATACAGCAAAAACTCAAGCAGCCCCGTTTACTAAGAACGCCAATACGGCGGGCCCTGATATCATTATGGCAGGATCGGCCATCAAATCGCAAATCGGACTACTGGGTGTCTCGATTACCAGCAATATGTCCTGTCAAGACCACGTTGCTAACATCGCAAAATCAGCCTCGCAGAAGCTTGGTGCGCTATTTCGCAACAAAAAACTGTACACACAGCAGCAGCTGCTCTTTCTCTACAAAGCGCAAATAAGACCGTGCTTAGAATATTGCACAAAAGCACACCCTAAAGCCTGCTGGATTCCATTCAGAAGAAAGCTGTGCATCTAGTCGACAACCCGGAGTTGACCCGGGATCTGGATAGTCTGGAACACCGCAAACATGTGTCCGAAATATCCCTACAGATATTTTTTACGGCAGATGTTCCCAGGATTTGGCCCGCCTCCAGCAACACCTGCCAAACAGTTGCGAAAGACGGTAAGAGCGCACCCGTTTGTTGTACAACTGGAAGCATCTAGAACGTCGCTTTACAAGGACTTCTTTCTCTGGCGCACTGCATCGCTGTGGAGCTCACTCCCAGGACATCTGTTTCCATCAAATTACAACCTACAGCTATTCAAGAACCGTGTCAATCAACACCTCTGCACACGCACGGCTCGTCGAGTGCCATTAGTGTGTGTGTCATTGCCATAAAAAAACAAACAGAAAACTTTAGAACATATAAAAAGTAAAGTATACAAGTACAAGTGGGGCTACGGACTTTTTGTTTTAGCGGGAGTACCTGGGATAATATATGATTATATGTCATACCAAGGAGCAAGTAATTTTGATGAGTTCAATATTCTGAGTGACAGCGAATGACCTTTTGAGATAGGCGCTAAAGTTGTAACAGCTCTATGCAAATCAGTTCATAATTTTCCAGACGCAATTGTTTTCTTCGACAACTAATTTAGTTGTTTTAGCACTTATTTTCCTAAAAGAAAAATTGAGAAATCTGAGCCTTGGAACATTCACGTCTAACAAAATACGTGAATGTCCTCTGGATGCAGCTAAAATACTCTCAAATCAAATCAAATCAAAATGTATTACAGTAATTAATTACAAAGATAATTATGTCTTACGTCAGAGGGGTGTCAAAAGTACATTCAGAGTGGCAAAGTCCCTGGACATACACACTAAAATTACACATATATTAAAATTAATAAACGAAGACAATTTACGATAAAGGATGATCCGAGGGATGATCAAATTTTTTATTACAGCTATGAACCCTCTTCAGTAGATAAAATATTTCTTATATGATAGTTTAAAAATTCGTCACTTGTATAAAAGGCTCTTCCCACCAAAAAGGTTCTCAACACTCCTTGGAACTTGAGAACTGGCAGCTGCCTCACTGCGGGAGGAAGTTTGTTGTAAAATAGAGGTGCGTAATAATTGACTGAGAATCGCGATCTTCTCAATCTTAGATGCTCGATCCTAATGTCAGAGCCATGTCTTGTCTGGTAGTGATGGTAAGTTTCATTTGTACTATAAGAATTGATGTTTTTATGTGCATAAAGTATACATTCGTATATGTATCTAGAAGGAACAGTGAATATGTGTAAGTCGATAAAAGACTGTCTGATATCATCTCGGAAACCCAAGCCCGCCAATATCCGGACAGCCCTCCTCTGCATCCTACTTGCTTCGGCTGAGTGACCCCAAACCAAGACACCACATGTTGCCGTCGCCTGAAATATTGAATGGAAGGCTTGCAGCAAAACCCTGTCTGGCAATACCTTTTTTAGATTTCTTAGCAGAAAATTGTAATTTGACAACTTCTTAGACATGCAATCTATGTGCTTTTCAAATGTCAGCCCCGGGTCCAGATTTATGCCCAAAAACACTGACGAGTCAGCGTTCCCCGCAGGCAGTTCCCTCAACCCAAAGAACATTGTCAATGTTTTGGAAGCATTCAAGCACATTCTGTTGGCAACAAAACACTCAACAAGTGTGGTATCATCCGCAAACAGCCACAAAGCAAGATTCGGTGATGCCGCTAAAATATCGTTTATATATATAAGGAACAATGTAGGACCAAGCACAGAACCCTGTGGGACGCCATGACATATTTATTTCTTCCCAGAAAGCCTACCACCATAATATGATTGTTGAACTCTCCCTGTAAGGTATGAGCGCATGAAGACCACACCATCCTCATCAAAACCATAGTGCTCCAGTTTATCCAGCAGCAAGTCATGCCAAGATTATTATGTCTATAGACCTGATAAAAGTAAAGGAGTTCATTGCCAAATGGTTTGACAATAAGTGCGTATTGATTGGTAGTACTTATTGTCGCACAGAACCAGTCATAACACTTAAAAATATAATACTAAAGAGAAGTCGATCTGAATTGCCGTGTTTTGATAAGGCAGTATAATAAACATATAGGTGGGGTGAATAAAGCAAATTCTTTATTAGGCTTGTATCGTACACCAAGTAGGGAGAAGCTCCTGCTTTTACACGTGTGTCGTCAATGCATAGCTAACTTATAAGGACTGTTCTGCTCTAAATGAAAAAGTATGTCTCGAAAGAATTTTTAGGAAGGAACTTGCCTGTTCACGTCAGAAGACTATGGTGTCTCAAAGAAGAATCTAAAACTTGTGGCGGGGATTCTGACTAGACACTACCAGTTAAAGAGACATTTCTACATAATGAGACTATGCGAGACAGCTCTATGCAAAAGCTGTGAACAGGAGGACGAAACAGTGGATCACCTGCTCTGCGATGGCAACGCTGTCACGGAACTAAGGGAATCCATTTTGGGAGAACGATGGTCAACCATGCCTTTTCTTAGAACAGTCTCCTCGGCCAACATCGCCGTGTTTTTTGCAACACTAGGCTGGGCGATAGCCTAGAAGGATCGGTTGACCTACGAAGGATGCACACCTTTCCAAAAATGCCACCCTCTCACTATTTCCAGATTCCAGAAGTAATGTTCACTTAAGAGTTTCAGCCTAATAAATAAAAGTTACCTTTTATATTGGAACCATCATATTCAAAATTGAAAGTATCAAAACATCCCCAAATCTGTTTATTACATTTTGCAAACTAAACTACAGTATAGTATTTTCAATGGGAGAATATCAAATTCTTTAGAGGAACGAGTAATAAATCCCAATATTTTAAGTGCCTTTGATACAATAATATTTATATGAGAAGAAAACTGTAGCTTGCCATCAAACTGTAACCCTAACTAACTTAAGAGTGTTGTTATTCATTTTGTATTTAAACAATTGTAGGGTTCCAAAACGCGTGAAAATGAGATCTTGTAACACTTGTTGACATTTAACTGCATTTCATTGAGCTGACACCAATTACAAAAGTTATCAATGGCCTGCGGTAGAAGTAATGCGTCCTCTATATAATTAATCGATCGAAAAATCTTCAAGTCATCAGCGAAAGCCCTGTAAAGTCCCTCACAAAGAGAATAAATAGAATGGGTCCACAGTGGGAACCCCCGAAGAAACCTCAATTTCCCTAGAAATGCTGCCAGCATAATTGACAGCCATCCGTGATAAGAGTCTGCGAATGTACGAAAAGAGTGGGTCGCTGATTCCCACGGCTCTCAGTTTGGGGCCGTGGTCGACCCTATCGAAGGCTTTTCCAAAGTTGTGGAAAAACACCAGAGTGCATAGAACCATTGAATAAGTTAAGCAGAGGGGGTTAATGGTAAAAGAACATTTTTTAAGAAGAAAGCAAGTATACCGAAATACACTTGGGTGGCAACGAATTGATTGCACTCCCAACAGTATATTTATTCATGGCAACGATATTTTTAAAGCTATAATCGGGAGTATTTGGAGATGTAGTGTCATTATATACTGTGGTGTGGAGAAGAATTTAGCAAAGAGACCAACAAGTCCGTCGTTATTCTGACTACTCTCATTGTTGTAGGTGACATTAGATGGCAAGATGTTATTCCTGCTTTCATTTATATATGCCCATAAAGACTCGGGGTTACTATGAATGTTTGATTCTATATTGTTATACGCTTACGTGTTAAAGCAATCGTTTCTCAGTCATTTACATTGATCTCTAAGTTGACAAAATAAAGCATAATCACACCGCATACCTGTTCCCTTGTACCTCCTATGTACCGACTTCTTATCGATGACAGAATTACGAAGTCTAATGGTGAACCGTCTAGGGAAACTAGAAGATCTACACCTTTTTACTGGAGTGAATAAATTAAGAGCGGTATATACAATATCATAAAAATGTTGAACACCATCATTCAAGGTCATTGAGTCTAGAACTATCCAATCAGAGGCAGGGAAGAAATTATTTATATTTATATAATCAACCACAATGCAATCATTATGCTTGTTTTAACAGAGGCGATATTGCCAATCTTGCCAACTATGGGCCTATAAGCCTACTATCGCACATCTACAAGCTACTCTTGAGGATCATTAGACAAAGATTGACATTAAAGTTTGATTTCTATCAACCAAGGGAACTGGCGGGTTTCAGAAGAGGCTACGGAAGAAACGGTCA
Organism: Pissodes strobi; assembly: GCA_016904865.1. Classification (NCBI taxonomy): domain Eukaryota; kingdom Metazoa; phylum Arthropoda; class Insecta; order Coleoptera; family Curculionidae; genus Pissodes; species Pissodes strobi. The sequence goes on from MU188835.1 coordinate 32,143, forward strand.
TTTGTTGGCCGTCAAGGTTCTTATTGAGAGATCCATAGAGTACAACGAGCCGCTTATCCTTATTTTTATTCAGGGCTTTTGATTCCATCAACCAGAAGGCCATGCTGCAGGCATTAGCAGAGTGTAGAATTGATCATCGGTACATTTTGTTCATTAAACATATTTACGATAATGCAACATCATGTGGCAAGCCCCACCAGGATACAGACAAATTTCCTATGAAGCGAGGAGTTCACCAAGACGATAATATTTCACCAAAACTCTTCACTACGCTGCTAGAGTTTGCTTTCAAAAAACACAATTGGGATCGCATAGGAGTTAATCTAGATGGAGAATACCTTAACAACCTGCGATTCGCGGACGATATCATACTCATCGTGGATTGTCTTGATGCACAACAAATGCTAGATGACTTAAATAATTCTTCTAGACAGTCGGACTAAACATCAATCTTTATAAATCCCAATTTATGACAAACTAGTAACCGGCTCAGGGATATTGGCGGAAGGTGTCCTATTGGAACAGGTGTCATCTTATAAATACCTAGGTCACGAGGCTAAGATTAACCAAACCCATGAAATAACCAGAAGAATAGGACTAACATGGACAGTATTTGGTAAATTGAATGAAGAATAAAGGATGTGTGCATGTACGAAACATAGTAATGAAACAATCTTTGTATATCATGCAAAATTTAATCCAAAGGGACTTCTATAAAGAACGTAACAGATCGCTTTCGGCCGTAGCCATCATCAGTGTTACTTGTCAGTGGACAAAGGACATATCCATGGAAGCAAACAAACAACACAAATCGACAATGGTCACAATTAAACTCTGTCGAATGCCTTCGAAATATCCAACGCAATCGCTCGAGATTCTCCGTAGGCCAACATATCTCCTGTCGATATCTCTTTGCGAAAGCCGTGTTGGTTATCACAAATTAATCTGTTGGTCTCTAGGTACTTGAGTAGTTGGTGATTGACTGCCCGTTCCATGACTTCGGAGATTATTTGAAGCAAGGCAATTGGGCGGTAGTTTGAGGGCGTGGTTTTTTGGAACAGGTTGCAGTCGAGCGACTTTCCAAGAAGATGGGTAAATCCCTTTTCGATAAGACAGAGAAAAAAGGCTGAAAAAACGGGTATTAGTTCGATGGCGCAGTTCTTTAACACGATGGTAGGTATTCCATCCGGTCCTGCTGCCTGTGAGCTATGTTGAGGTTTGGAACCTTCGGCAAAATGCACTAAAACGGAGTTTTATCCACAATACCGAAACAAAATTATTGCACTCGATGCGCGTTTCGCTAACCATGTTAGCATCATCAGGAGATCATCAGTTTTAATCATCTCCTGATGATGCTAACATGGTTAGCGAAACGCGCGTTGAGTGCAATAATTCTGTTTCCGTATTGTGGATAAAACTCCGTTTTAGTAGTTCTTTGAGGATTTTACTAATATCACGGTGATGAAACTTAACTTCTGCCATGGTAGTGTTGATGTTCGATATGGTGGGGAGAGCCTTGCCTTGGGGGACGTTTAAGGCAAGTGCGATGAAAACATTCATAGGTGGGAGAGACGTTTTTGTAAAGTTATTACTTACTGTCTTTGCTACTAACCAGAAATTTCTGCAGCCGCTGGGGCATTGCAAAAGTTTATTAGTTTCGTCAATCACACTTTTGCATTCGTTTCTCGCTTCGGCAAAATTGTTGCAACATGTTAGTACTTCTGAGGCCGCTGCATATATTACTTTGTGAAAGTCTTCCAGTGTGCTTGTGGTGGTATCCCGCAATAATTTCTTAGTTCATCGTGTCTATTAATAGTTTTGTGTCTTTCTTAAAGTGTAATTTTGGAAGAATGTTTCTCATAGTTGGATTGCTACCTCCTCAGATTGTTAAACTTGTTTCCATTTATCTTTTTAGTTTTTGTTTCATCTTGAAACTGTTTCGTAGTTGGTTGTTTGAGATTTTCATTTGATGTTGTTGTTCCACGTAGTCTTGTTTTCTATTCATGATGAGGGTGATTGCACCTGCTTATCTGTTGTTTGTGTGAAGCGTAGTTGTTCTTGCTCGTTTGTATGTATTATGCTTGCTTCTTCCCTTTGTCTCGATTCCTCTGGGACTGTATTGATTTTCTGTATTGCGTGTGCTGTTAGTCTATTCTTTAGTATTACACGCTTCTGGTGTCTCAATCTTTATCCTGTGACAACTATATCTAAATTAAGACATTTTGTAGCGAAAAGTCGGTGTAATTATTAGCAATATAGTCTCAAGCTTTGTTGAATGGCAATAACAACGCATGACAGTGCGGTTCATTTCATCATTCCATGTCATACGTTGTCGGGCTCGTCCTGCCTTGGTGGTTGCCGGTAGTCCCAGCAAAACCGGGCGGCTCCTACGGTCGTAGCCTGGTCTTTATTTTGATCAGAGGATCTATTTCCGCGGCAATCTTGTTGTTCATGTCGCTTTTCCGAGGTTCCTTGATGATTGATCTTAGGTTCATCGATATCTTTCATTTGTGATGTGAGTTGTACACAGTGTCCTGCTTCAGGATTGCCAATCAGTAGTAGGTAAATTGGTTTGATATGTTTCATTTTATTTATTATTGTTGGTTTGCTCTTCAAAAGCATTTTCTTCAATCGCGTTCTCCGTTGCTTTTAATAAGTGAACATTAAGGTTTTCAATTTCAGAGGGAGCAAGTACTTCAAGACGTGTTCCATATGTGGTTGTTTTTCCATATAAGAATGGCTCATCTCTATGTTTCGCATACTATTGTTTTCGATTAGCGCATGTTTCTGAAGCTCTGACCATTTCAGTTAGTCGTTTCTTAGTTGTTTGTGGTGGTTTTGGTGACTGAATCTGTAAGCTCACTGCGCTGAAAAGGCAGTTCCCATTACCAACAATATCTGATCTTGTAAAAATCCTGATGTCTGAAGCAATTTTAGATGTAGCATTTTTGTCGACAGACGTCCGCCTGTCACCACTGCCCCGTATGCTATCACTCTCAGCAGTGGCTCCAAGAGTTCTTTGGCGATTCCCAGGCAGCAACAGTTTTCCGAGGCTCCTTGTTTGGACCATGGGTTCCCTTTAACGCAGGAAATACGGCATTTTTACCCTACTGCCAGGTGACGGGCACTCCCCAATAGCTACCGAAATAGCTACCCCTGCGGGCTTAGTTTGTGTTATTGTCATTATTATTAGTATTACTATTATTATTTCGAGGTATTAAAAATGAGTTCTAGACAAAGTTTCATAAAAGAATGTGATAAATGTAAAAACAGCATTATATTTTTAAACATATTCTCTTCTCTGAAAAATAGGCTGAATTTATAGGCACTTTCATGTTAATACAGCCAGTTCAGTCAGAATGGGAAAATCTGCCTTTAGTCTTCCTTGCTATTGCTGAGAAGTTTCCTGTAATTTTTTCGTCTTTACAAAATAGAACGAAATATTTATTTTATGCAAATTCGCTGACACCAATGATAGAACATACTATACATGAAACCCCGACCCGTTCAACGATTAACAAAATGTATCACATTTCTATCACTAAAAATTATCTTAGCCGATAAAAAACTAAACTATGTTAGAAGATATATCCAATCTGGCCGTATCACATCAAATCAAAATAGTTTTAATGTACATTGATTCGAATTTTTGAAAATAAATGTAAATACATCGATACATTTTTGGCGCCTATCTAATCTCAAATTCTAAATACCGTATTTTCGTTCAAATTGGAATATATTATGCCTAACCTGTTAAGGTTTACACAACGTTACGTTATAGATATTAGCATACTTACCACAATATTCTTATTTTCAATTCACATACCATGAAAAAAAAAATAAAAACAAACTTTTATGTTTGCTGGTACAAATACTCCACACATTCTGTTCAAATTTTTTAGTGCAGGTGGTGCAACATATTTTAATATGATAAATATTTGTGCCAGGGCATAGAATTAAATGGATCACAAGGTCGATGTTTCAGACGAAATCAATGCATTGAGCGACTGTAATAGCAAGTGAGATATTTACTAGACGCCGCTAAAGGGGTAAGATTAGGCACTGATGCTATAAACAATAGATTAAAAACCGTAAGTTCACAGAAACGTCCTAAGATATAAGTGAGCATTTCGTAACTTTATCAAGCTCTTGAAAAATACAGTTTTTCATTTCTATAAACTGCCACCAAATTAAACTTCAAGGAAACGGCACTGGCAACTTGCAATACTCATACCTTGGAATATATTTCATGGAACATTGCTTCTTCAACATAAAATTGTGAATTTGCAGTGTTGTATGCCTATCGTGTGCCTATCTAGGAAAATTCGGACTAAAATACTGAATATACACATTTTTTAGTTCAAAAAATTTAAGATTACTTACCATGCTTTTTTATTTTATTTTTTGTTTAAAAAGATAAGCCTGAGGTCAAAAGTGGATATATGAATTGATATAAATTATAAATTATCTGTTACAAATATCGGTTTATTAACAAGCAAGAAATAATGGTTATCAGTGATTACTATTTGTCTTAAGTATTTCAGGATATTTTAGATTATGCGTTAGGTCAAAAATCCGTGCCCACCCTGATAACTTTCAAACCGTTTATCATATTTCTACAAAATTTTGTAATAGTTATATATGATATAACATACCAGTGAAGTGCCTAATAAATAAAATGAGATTTCCGAAATGGTGGCTGGGTGCCATTTGAAACAGTTTACCCTTATACATTTTTCGCCAAGTTTTAAGATTGTTGCAATTTTCCAAACCAAAATGGCAAACTGCCAATTTTTTATAAATTGATATTGATCAAAGCACAATTTTTACTATTTTGAAATAATATTATCTTTATTCCTCAACACAGTATGCAATTAAATACACTATACTACTTTTATAACTTTACAACTAATAAGTCTTTACAATTCAATACTCAATGTACCAACTGACTGGAATACGCGTTTTGCACGCTATTTATATTCAGTCGCACTATCCTAGTCGGTCTTGGCGGCACTATACATTGGGAAAATAACAGAACTCCCAGGAATGTTCTCGGTATGCGATGATTCATGCGAAAATAACGTAGATGCGACAAGTTAGTTGTATAGGGTAGCCCAAAAATATACAGATGGTCGCGAGCCATGGCAGTATTTTAAACGTTTCTTTTTATAAACAAAATACCCTCAACAATTAAATTGTTTTATTATTCATCCTTCACCTTAGTAAAATAAAATAATTCATTCACAATGTCAAAATAGAAATGAGGGGGAATGGATTAATCAAGATAATTACAGAATTAAAAATACTAATTGAGGACTAATCCGAAGACGGGTAAATGTGTGCGCCGGGAAAACCGAAAGTTGACGACAGATGAATAGATTATGAAAATCTAAAATGGGAAATTGCAAATCGTTTCGCTCTAAGTTAAATCGTTTAGAATTTACAACCTTATAAAGTTGCACTCATCTCAATTTTTAACTGTCAGTATTTCCCCTTTGGAATTAAAGATTAAGTCCCTTTGAGAATTATGGATGATTATTTTGTATTTCAAAAACAGTTAAAAGTTAGGACATTATACATAAAATATGTTTAGAGTTGTCCATAGAATCTAAAAATGTAATTATATATAGGGTGTTCCATTACTAACCCAAACGAAATGTCAAAATTTGACGTTTAAGATGCTCTTTTGTTTTTAGAAGATAATATGTGGAAAATCCTACACCATTAACTTTATATTCAACATTTTTGTGCAGCACTTGTTATTACCTCTCCAGATATGGTGCAAAATAGGTAGATATAGAAAACAACCCTGTACTGACAATTTCGATGTATTTTCCAGTACTGAAAGAATAATTTGTCAAACTAAAGTCAATATTAGGAAAAATATTTAAATTTTTGTATGATGTTCATTAAATAATTTTCCCACATAATAATTTACTATTAATTTCAGTCCAAAGTCGGTTTGACGTGTTTCGAAAGCTCAGATTCTCACTAAAAATCCAATTTTTAAGCACGGAATATCAAATGTTGTGAAATTTGATGTATTTTGGAGAATAAAATATATTTTTGGCTCTAAAGCTTTCACAAAACTTGAAAGGGGAGACAATTATTGCATGTACGGATAGATGGAATGGAGTCATCTGTCGTTCTAACTTGTCATGCAGCCAATAAAACTCATTTTATTGCACGGTCGCGTCTCAGCTAAGTAATAAGATTAACTCCAATAGAGATGTGTTGAGTTCTTTTTTCGACCCACTAATACTGACGAGGTGAGGGACATTTTCGCAGATATGAGGAATGCAATTACATCTGGCTGGGATGGCGTGTCACTTAATGTGTTGATTAAACTCCCTAACAACGGGCATTTTCCTCCAATGCCTTAAAAGAGCTAATGTTGTTCCAATTTTTAAGGGCTAAGATCCTGATGATCCCTCTAGCTTTGGGCCGATATCCTTAATTCCAATTTTAGTCGATGTTGAGGAGGCTTGTTGATGGTTGAGAGGCTTGCTAAGGTGCGGCTTGCTCGGTACTTGGATGCTGTATGAGTATTCAGTGAAACGCAATTCGGATTTCTTGCATCGAGGGACACCAGCGATACCATGTTGTCATTCTTGGAGAGTCTTTATATACATCTAAATGAAAATGAGGTGTTGCGGTGGTATTCTGTGATCTGTTCAAGGCATTTGATCACAGAGAATTGCTGAACAAAGTTGAAGTTTCAAGAGTGTGGCTTTGGCTTGGTTTACTTCCTACTTATTTAACCATGTCCAATCTGTCATTAAGGGTAAAGGGGAGTCGGAGCTCTTGAGTGTCGGATCGTGTGTCTGACAGGGCTCTGTCTTGGGTCCCCTCTTATTCTTAGTCTACATGAATGACCTTTCGGTCCTGAACATCTCCGGAAAATTTACAATATTTGAGACGATATCACGGTGCTTTGGAGTGGGAAGGATCCTGCTTGCTTGGGCGGCATTGTTAGTGGGGATTTGTCTGAAATCAAGAACTGGTGTGATGCACTCTCTCTGACACTGAATGTAGCGAATATTCACCTGATGATGTTTAGATGCAATGTCCACGATGTCTACCTTGATTCTGCGTTTATGACTGGAGTACAGGTGAACAAGTTTCTGGGGATTTATATCGATAAAGACTGAATTTTGATCAGCATTTATGCAATCTAAATATTAATTTGTCTAGGGGATATTTCGCCTTGAGGATTATGGTATATGAATTGGATCCTGCCATTGTGAGAAATGTATATTTTGCACTCATCGAATCCCGTTTACGATATGGTATATGCTTCTGGGGATCTTGTTCTGATCAATTATTGAACTCGGTCTTGGTTTTGCAGAAGCGGGCGATACGTATTATGTACAGAGCAAAAAATAGAGACTCTCGCAAGCCGTTTTTTTATCACATAAAAGATGTAACACTTCCAGAAATATAAAAGTGAAATTAATAATGATTCGCGAGCATACCCTCACGCCGTCCGTACGTTATCCCTCTTCTGATACCTACTGATACCCTAACGAGGAACTCATTTATCTTTAATTGCAAAAAGCTATTTAACCACCTCCCCCCGATTTGGGGCAAATTCCTGATACAAAGAAATTTAGAGCATAGGTGAAAAATTTACTTATTGAGGGAGCTTACTACTCGATTGTAGAATTCCATAGCCACTTACTGTAATATATGTGTATTTTCGACGAAATTTTATTTTCATGTATCGTTTTAATTATTAGTCACATTTTAATGGTAATTTTTACTATCATTTTGGCTATTTATGGAGTTTGTGATATGTTGCGAGGACCTTCGTCGTTTCGATATGACACTACTTGGTTTCTAATTTTAAGGAACTAGTATATATATAATATTCCAGCTTTGTCAATGACTTTTATTTGTCATATTAAAGCAATGTTTGAATTTGATGTAAGTCAGACAGCAAACATTCTATTGCTACAGATTGCGGAGGAATAAAAATGAGGTACGTTGCGTACCACCCTCACTCACCCCTGAAGCATTACCATCATCCAGTTTAAAATCATAAATGGCACTGTCCCACTTGTGACACCTTTCTGGAAAGTTTGTCAAAAATGCGTTTCAGCGATACCAAAATTAATGAGATTTAAGTACGAAATGTTATATTTTAAATCCGAATTTTGCAAAATTGGGCAGGAAAAATTAGAAAATAATCGTAAATGATGAAAAGGGATGCCAAGCCTAAATTAAAATACTATGGTAGTGCTAAATTTTGTTTTGCAATAACGCAAATACTTGTTCTTTTTTGTAAAGTCTTCCTTTAAATCAGTTCAAATTTAACGTTTTTGCTATTTCCATGACTTGTGTCTGTATTTTTTCTTGGAATTGATTTTAATTGGGAAATGATGAATTCTATGGAAGAATGGAAAAAAATTATTTTTCTTTATGTTGCACATGATATGAGCTATTTGAGAACTGCCATTACTTTTTATGAAAGGCATTCTGACAAAAATATCAGCCCCGTTCGCATAAGAGATTTCGCTTCAACATTTCAAGATCCGTTGATAATAAAAAAATACAATAACCTAGAATTTAGGATGCGCATATGCAGATTGAGTTTATTGGGCCAGTGTCTATAAATACAAAGATGTTCATTAGCACCAGTTACCGGTGCCGGAAATTGTCCTTCCTTTAAATTTTTTCTTTTAATTCAAATTTTGAATTCGATACAATTGAGTGGCCGCCAAGAGCACCTGACTTTCCCTCTATGGACTTCTTTTAATGGGATTACATTAAATCAGTAGTTTACAAAACTCAGCTGGCTTCTTTGGAAGACTTGTGTGAGAAGATAATTATTGATGCTTGTCCAAGTATTCCAAGAGACATCATTTGCAAATCGTTTTATTTCTGTTAAGAGCAAAATTTGAGCCCTTAATAAATAGTTTTAAAAAGAGCAAAACACATTTATTTGCGTTATTGCAAAAAATAGACAGTTTTATTACTACAATAGTGTTTTAATTTAGGCTGGGAGTTATTTTTTATTATTTTCGTTTATTTTCTAATTTTTCCTACCATTTTGCAAAAGACAGTTTTAAAACGATTTCTCAAAATTTTGCTAACATTTCTTACTTAAATCTCATGAATTTTTGGGTATTACTGAAAAACATTTTTGATAAGCTTTCCACAGAAGCGTTTCCAGGGGTGGGTTAGGGTGGTCTGCTAAATGGTTACCGTACATAAACTTAAAAAAATATTTGAAACTTAAACAATAAACAGACGTTTACGCTAACCTTGTTGAATTAATATTGAACACTGTCGTCATATCACAGCAACGTTGCTGCAAAAAAATATATCTAGTAGAGTGTAGCAGATATTGAAACAAATATTGTAATCGACTTCCAAAGAGATATCGATATTTAAACCATAGATACAAAAATGTTTTATAATAGAAATAGCTATGATTTAAACACATAATATATTAAAACGATGTTACTAATAGTGGAATATCGAATATTTTAAGAATAATTTATTTATTGTTTCAGAACCTTGTATGCTGCGCCGCCGACGTGCTAGAAGGAAAAGGACTAGTACAAGTAGCAATCACCGTGACAGAACTGCTAAGATTCCATTCACCAAGATCTCCTCTACACACAAATGCAATTTCAACAGTAGTCTAGTTTTTGTTCTTTGATTACTTTTAATTGAGCTTCATAATCCGTTTGCCAAGTTCGTTTCTACTCTAATTTAAATTCTTCAAAACAAATGCGAGTGTCTTAATTTTCCTTTGCAGAATTCCCCCCCCCCCCCCCCTTCATTGTGAGCTCGACATTCCATATAAAGGGGGCCATCAGTTTCAATTTAAATATATGTATTGAATATTTTTAATATCTCGCTTTATTAGCCTTTCGAAACCTTTTATGTCAGAGCGCGAGATCTAGAATGATACGTTAGCAGGTTGCCCTCAAATAATTAGTTCGTACAAACAAAAGATGATCAAAGTGATTTTTGCATTTTTTATACCATTGTACAGCTTGGCAAATGGATTATCGATATACACTGTGGGCCAAATTAAGTTAGACCCTTTTTCAATGTTTAATAACTTTTTTTATTCTATATTGATGATTTTCGGAATTGGCATTCCTGCAACAATAACAAGACGGTAATTTGATATTTGAGATGGTACCAAGTGGACCAGAAACATTTTGGTAGTAATGTGGTGTCTGAGCACATTGCAAAAATTAACGAATTAAGATAGCTTTCAAAAACACATAATATTATTAAGAGACATACGGAAAGAAGTATTAATTTAAAAAAATTGAAGATATCTTTTTCATGTTTCTTGTGTCGAATTTAACTCCTATCACCAACAACATTAATTGTAATAATATGAGAAAACTACTGCTGTCTTCACATTTCACTTTTTTTATGGATATGTCCACCTTCGTTATTGATAACGTCTTAAATCTTTCTGTACTAGTCCCCGATAGAGTTGTTTTATTTGTTGTGGAAATTCTTCCTAACATTCCAAAAGTTCTTGATTTCAGTCGCTCTTTGTTTGTTGTGTATCGTATTACAATACGTCATATTGAAATGAACGCCTATTACACTTTCTGCTTCCTGTATTCGCGGTCATTCCTTCAATTTTTATTAATTTTTTGGTTTAAACCAGGCTCATTATACCAGCCTGTTGACACCCTATCGTTATGAAAATATTCTACCTAGACGTCGTGAGCAACGACCTTTTTGCTCCACCTAGGCAGCTGCTCCATTTCACCTGTTCTGTAGGGTACATGTAAATTGGTTCCCAAACTAAGAAGGGTCAAAAATAATTCGTAAATTGGTTCCCAATATTTTTGGTTGACTTGATCTTTATGTGTAAATTAGTTCCCAACATTTTTACTTTCCAGTTTTTTTTTCCAAAAAAAAAAAAATAAAAATGTTAGGATGTGTTTTATAAAAAGACGCATTGAAATGTTTGTGAAAAGATTCACAGGCATTAGTAGTGCGCGTAAGTTCAGCTGAGTTCTGACCTCAAAGGCAAGTTGGAAGGAGAGAATCTTGTGTATATAATTATCTATTAAAATAATTAAATTAAATTAAATGATTTGAATTAATTTGAACATTTTCGTCTGTTGGTGCTTTTCGAAATTCTTAATGTAATACCATTATCCTTACAAATATTGGTTATTAAGTTGAACAGATTTTTATACATTTCTGTTCGCTTATTTGGTAACAATGAAAAATTAATGGATTATAATGCCCATTACAATATCCATGTAAAGTAAAAAATTGACAGTAAAACTGTGTGCAGTAATTCAACGTACCATCTAAATAAATATGTGTCACTTTTTCTAACATCTGAATATTAGATTGACACGAAAATATCACTATCTCTTCAATTCTACTGTTACAAAGAAAAAACTGCTCACCCCTACAAGTTTGGATGTTTGCCATGTCAAGGAAGTCAAAAGTTTCCTGGATGTTTTTCGGTAAACTTGGCTGGATTTTTCTACGAGCATTAGAGTTGTTTCTTCGGACACAAGCAACGTCAGATGTAACAATTCTGCATGGCAGATTTTCTTGAAGCCCTCTGAGAATAATCTTCGAAGGTTATTCTACAGCTTTTCGTTTGCAGGCAGTGTTAACGATTTGACGGTTTAACTCCCCCACAACGGCATCATGGGAATGTTCTTGTATATGTTTTGTTATATATTATTGTCACCTTCGCGCAAAGTAATGACAAATAATTTGCGCTTTATATTTGTGCCATCGCTTCTCACCAGTTTTCAGGGGCTTTTGGAAGGCATATTTATAGTTATTAATAACTATTAACTGTTTTCCTCGCTTACTTGAAATTATTTCGAAATTCTTGACGAAAATACAACACAACTTTAAACACAAGTGATAGCTACAGAACAAAAATGCAAACTAAAACTTCAATATCTATACAATTCCTTCACACCCCCAATATAATTTATTACACCCTCAATTTGTTAAGGGGAACCAATGTACCAACGACCTTTTTGGGTTTGGGAACCAATTTACATATTATTAACAGATGTTTCAAACTACCCTTTTATTTCCTACTTGGCGGGAACCGATTTACCAACACCCGTTCTGTACCCAAATGTAACCCTAGTTATACGAAAATGAGCGTAGGTCAAACACTTTCGGTTTCAAAATACTAATTGAGATTTCAAAGTTAAGGGAGCACACAATTTAAGGGAGCATTTTTATATTAATTCAGTGGTTTATCCCAATATGTTCAGGTAATTTCTGTTATGACCTAGTTATTTAAGAGTTTGCCAGACAATAAGTTATGCCGCTGCTATTTACTTTTGATTTGACCCCAAGCTTAAATTCAATCTGGTAAGATGGTAAGATAAATTCTACATTCCCTAATAAATGAAATACAGATTGGCACTAGTACTGAATTTTACTGACAGTTCATAAAAATATCAAATACAGGTACCCTAACCTTACAGCTAAATTTACTCTCTAGGTCTTAATATTAATCCGTAACCTGCAATCTAAGCCTTAATAGCTTTGAGTACATCTTCCCTCACGACGGGCGACGAATTTTTCCTTTTACAACATGTAATACTTTTCCTTGACTACTAACTTACTTTCCACGGGCGTCTGGTACTCAGACATTTATCGCGAGGTGATCACTACTGATTAACCATTTGGGCAGCGTAACGAGTTACCTAGCGTGAAGATTTTTAACTGACTAACTTTTCAGGTCTCATATTTTGGGCAGCGTAACGAGTTATTGCGCGTGAAGAATCTTTTCTGACTAACCTTTCTGAGCCCATATTTTTGGGCAGCGTAACGTGGTATCGCTCGTGAAGAATATTTTTCGAGTAACTATTTCTCAAAGATTTTTATACCATCTTTCAAGGCTTGCTTTTTGTGGTCTTCCTCGAAAAATCTGGAATCAGCACGTGCCCAGCTATTAAAATGTTTTTCCTAAGAGCACTTAACCTTTGGTTAGTCGCGCAAGAATTGTATACGCGTATAGTCGCGTGGGTGACATGTGTCACCCACGCGATTTAAATCACTTTAATAAGAAAAAAAATTATAAATAAAATCAATGGTCATATTTTTGGATTATTGGGGGTGTTTAATATTTTTATAAGACAAAAATATTTGCTAATATTTGAACATATTTTCATCTTCAGTAATACGGTCGTCCTGTTCCTCATCGCTTAGCTCTTTATACTGCTTTAACCAAATATCTGGATCACTACTTGTTGCAGCCATTTGTCGTTTAGGTGGACGGTCCATTATCTATCTGCGAAATACACTGTAATATGTACATACAAATATAACATGTACATAGAAACAAATGCATACCTACATACAAATACATATACAAAAAGAAACAAAAAAAAAACAAAAAATACACACAAATACATATGTACATACAAATACAAATGTAATATGTACATACAATGTACAAATACAGTGTAATATGTACATATAAAAAATAAATTGATTTGAAGAACTAGGTAATTGCAAATTTGTATTTATCCTCAAAATTTGGGATATAATATTAGTAAGAATTATTATGATACATCACAAAACCTTGTATACAACTGGTGACGTCTACTGCCGCAATAAATACTTGAAAATAATACAAAATATCTTAAGAAACCTATAAACACACCTTTTCAAAATGACTACACGTTTAGTCGCGCGGGGGACAAATGTCACCCAGTCGAATATTTCAGGCAAAATACGGAAAACAACTAACTTCTCAAGAAACCCGCCTAGGATACCATAAAGAGCCTCGAATGCTCAGCAGCTACTAAAATCCATGGACGCCAGAACGTTCCTGTTAAATAACTGTGTTATGAAGAGTGGGAGTGGGTGACATATGTCACCCGCGCGACTAACCAAGGGTTAAAATTACCAAGATGTGGCAAGTAGCATTTTACCATGTTTTGTAAACCTCGGTTTTAGTACCGCCGTTTTTTCCAAATTGGGATAATAATTGGGTATTTCAGTTCGCATGGTTTTTGCATTCCAATCCCGGGTCTTTGCTCGTTGAATATTCTTAATAGAAACACGCCCAGGCCAAGATTTTCTCTTTAGAGCAAAGTGTTGGGGGACCTGTTTTTTTAGGCGTGCAACTAGTGGGTGATAGTTCTTGTAGTTAGTTCATCATTGCGTTAATGCAATCGAAAAAAAAAATAAGTCATCCGCGGTTCAAGTCTGATTTCTGTTCTCGTGAAGTTAAACACAATGCCATTTATTTCTATTATATTCCAATAGTAAGTTATTTTATTTTAGTAAGGCATATGATTATGATAGGTGCTATTGTTGTACATTATCCTGAATTTTCCTCAGGCAAAATAGTTTAACTTTAGACGCGGTTCGGGCATTATTTCTTGAAACTTGAATTTTATTTTTTTTTTTAAATAAAACTATTATTTTATGATTATCTTGCGAATTACTACAAACTGGAGTTATTTTTGAAACAATTTAACCAGAATCAGTTACTAACTTCGGTTCATCACAATCTGTTTTAGCACCCTCCGGATAACGTAGTCTACAGGATTCAGATCTGGACTGTTCGGTGGCCACTTTTCTGGCTCAATAAACAAATATCTTAGAGTAGAATTTGAAGTATGTGCCGGAGACCCATCTTGCTGAAAGGTATAATCTAGTGTGACGTCTTCGAAATCAGGCAACATACCTATGCCCTAAAATATCTCGTTGGTTAACTTCAGAGTTAGTCTTTCCATCAATAAAATATAGCCGTAATTTTCCAGAAATGGAAACGCCAAGAGATAGTATTACTGATGTAAATTGTTCTCGTGGTACGAGATTTTCCAGCGGGACATCTCGCTTTCTTTCAACATTACCGTACACCCTGTAATTTTGTGAATTTTTCGGCTGTCTTACGGTGAATGCTTTTTCATCCCAGGACCACATTTTCCTAATAAAATCTCTTGTGAAAAATCTTAAAAACTTCTGTCATCACTGCAATCGTTTGTGTTTAACATTTTGAGTTATTTTTTGGCAATATATCTTCTTATTCTTGTTGTCCTACTTATTTTCTTACAACTTATTACTTGATCCAGTTGCTAAACGCTCTTTGTTTCCCCTTAGTCGTTGAATATTGATTTTCGATTTTGCTGTCCGTTTTCTTGCGCCACCAGGTTTAATTCGTATGGACCCATTGGGTTGCGATAAATGCTTAAGGTTAATTTTTTTTCTTGAAACTCTTGAGTAAATGTTTGACTAAGATTTTCTATTTTAAACTTAGAATTACTATTTTGGATAAGTCAATTCAAGAACTGTTAGATATTAAAGTTGTTGTCGACATTGCGATTCTGCACGTACCTGTTGTATTCAATTGCAAAAAATGGATTTTGTTGTGCCTTTCCTAAATTTCGATACAAGAAAGATGAAAAGACATCTTCAGGTTTTTGAAAAGAATGCTTGTTTCCGATTGTCTCTCTGAAACGAGCTCAAAGACACCAAATTGCTAAAACCAAAATATTTTTGGTCCATTTTAAAATCATGAATATCGGTCGAAAAATAAAAGAGTTATTAAACATTGAAAATGAGTGACTTCATTTGGCCTACAGTGTATCACACCTAACAAACAGACAAGATACAAATCGGTGTTCACCTTACAATTTCAGAATTGGCAAGAAAAATTTTGTGATTTAGTGTGCATAGTTTGAAATAGGTCATATTTACTACATGTCTGAGCAAAATATAAAGGAAGTTGAATTTTTTATGTTTACTTGTCGTCATATTCCAATTTTTGGAATATCGGCTTTACGCTCATTTGATAAATCTACTTCTGGTATTATTATTGAAGCCATAATCTTTGTGCTTTAAAATATTGATTTATAATTAATGGTATGTCAAAAAATACATCTTCAAGAAACTCGAAGTATAATGATACAGCCATAACGTTCTAATAGCTCAATATATTTACTAAGTTATAAAGAGTGTTCGCGTGGAAGGTGTCGGATTTGAATTATAGATAATTACTGCAATTATATTAAAAATATGTTTTTAATTAATTATTGAAAGTGAACTAACGGTATGACATCGGTCAAGTCTTGTCTTTCAATGAATAGTTTCGGCGGTAGGATCCTTGTGAAACATCGTTGAATAATAATACTAGGGATGATTAGTACACTGCTTTTAGATGTCTCAAAATAATTTAATGAGATATTTTTCTCTACATATGTTTCGGCTTGATGAGGCCTTTATCAAGAGTAGTTGTATACTAAAATCTAAATTGTTATACCCTACTAAACCGCCTGACGGTCTTTTGTTTTTATTGCACTGTCAATTATGCAGGTGTTTAAAGTTGGTCGTTCGTATTTAAAACGTCTGTTTTTTGTGACTTTTGGATTTCTAGGTACTCCAAAAGGTTCAGCCTTTTGCTTTTTGTTCCGTGTGTAAAAGTTTAACATTATTCGTATCTATAAAATGGTTATTTTCTATACAATGTTTTGCTAAGCCAGAGTTTTTAATATTATTTAAAATCGATGTTTTGTGTTCTTTAATCCTAATATTTAAGTTTCGACCAGTTTGTCCTACGTATACAGCTTCACAGTTCACACAATTTATTTTGTAAACACCAGATTTAGATTGCTTGTCAATTTTGTCTTTATTGTTTATTAGTCTTCTCCCTAGATTATTTTTATTAACCTGAATTGTTTTATAGCCAAATTTATTTAATTTTTTTGAAACTTTATCTGTAATTTTCGGAATATAATTGATAAATTTAAACGGCTCCTTTTCTAATTTTAATGTAGGGTTATAAAATTGTTTAGTTAAAATGTGCTTCTGTTTTTTCTTTATTAATTTGTCAATCAAAGCGATCTTATAACCGTTATTAATTGCAATTTTGATAATGGATAGTTCTTTTTGGAAACTCGCCGAGTCTAGGGGAAAGCTGAAAAGTCTATGAATGAGACTATGAAAAGCAGAAAATTTTACTTGCCAAGATTGGTTAGAGTCTTTGGGAATTATTGCATCTGTTGTTGTTGGTTTCCTATATATATATATATCAAATTTAAGCGAATCTCTTGTCTTTGTAATATTTATGTCCAAAAAGTTTAAAATGTTGTTAGATTTTTTTTCCATGGTAAATTGAATTCCATTGTTTAGGGAATTCAAAAATGTTAAAAAGGCATCTAAGTTTCTGTTGGTTCCTGTAAAGATGCAAAATATGTCATCCACATCTACCCCAAAAAAATATATTTCTGATTAATGAATTGTTGGTGTTGAATAAATGCTGTTCAAAATCAGCCATAAATATCTCGGGAAATAAAGGTGAAATTGGACAGCCCATTGGTTAACCATTAATTTGTTTGAATATTTCATAATTTTACTGGAAATAATTTTGATGTATACATGTACAAATTATAGATTTGAGATCGCTTTTTTCTTTTACTAAATTATCAGAGTTATCTATTAGCCCGTTAATAATACGTGAAAGTTCGTTTAAGGGTATGGAGCTAAACAGACTCTTCACGTCAAAGAAAACCAATATTGCATTATTTGGAATTTTTAAGTTTTTGGCTTTATCAATGAAATCAAACGAGTTTTAAGTGCATACTTAGAATCGAATTTAATGAATTTTGGTAAAATATTCGTAACGAATTGACTTAGTTTGTAGCATGGAGCATTCACATATGATACTACTGGTCGGACTGGGATATTATCCTTATGAATTTTAAATTCCCTAAACAATATAATTCAATTTACCATGGACAAAGAATCTAACAACATTTTAAACTTTTTGGACATAAAGATTACAAAGACAAGAGATTCACTTAAATTTGATATATATAGGAACACAACACCAACAGATGCAATAATTCACAAATACTCTAACCAATCTTGGCAAGTAAAACTTTGCTTTTCATAGTTTCATCCATAGACTTTTCAGCATTCCCCTAGACTCGGCGAGTTTCCAAAAAGAAGTATCCATTATCAAACAGATTGCAATTAATAACGGTTATAAGATCGCTTTGATCGGCAAATTAATAAAGAAAAAACAGTTATTATATTTATCATTATTTATCATTATTTATATATATTTTATCGATAATTATATTCCGAAAATTACAGATAAAGTTTCAAAAAAACTAAATAAATTTGGCTGTAAAACAGTTCAGGTTAATAAGGATAATCTAGGGAGAAGACTAATGAACAATAGAGACAAAATTGACAAGCAACCTAAATCTGGTATTTATAAAATAAATTGTGTGAACTGTGAAGATGTATACGTAGGACACACTGGTCGAGACTTAAATATTAGGATTAAAGAACGCAAAAAATCGATTTTACATAATATTAAAAACTCTGGCTTAGCAAAATATTTTATAGATACGAATAATGTCAAACTTTTACACACGGAAACAAAAAGCAAAAGTCTGAACCTTTTGGAGTACCTAGAAATCCAAAAATCACAAAAACAGACGTTTTAAACACGAACGACCAACTGACTTGCTCTTTAAATACCTGCATAATTGACGGTGCAATAAAAACAAAATACCGTTAGGCGGTTTAGTAGGGTATAACAATTTGGATTGTAGTATACAACTACTCTTGATAAAGGCCTCATCAAGCCGAAACATATGTAGAGAAAAATATCTCGTTAAATTATTTTGAAACATCTAAAAGCAGTGTACTAATTATCCCTTGTGTTTCAGTTTCGCGTAGCTTCGCGCAAAAGAATAATTCCAAGGAAATGAAATCGCACGATCTTGATAGCGAATCGACGTCTGCTCAGGTAAAGATGGTTCGCGACAAAATTTTTATAACATGCTTCTTTAAGGATGATTCTGGTATCTAATTTCTGTTGTTTTTCACGATCCTTTTATGCCTTTGTAACATTTTCGGCAAAGCTTTCATTGCATGAAACCGGTTCTTTAAATTTCGCGATACTTAACATGTTTTGCCATATTGCTACTGGATACGCAATTGCTACCAAAATTAGTACGCAATTATCGTTCGGTTATTTTTAGAAATAACAGATTGTTGTAAAATATTTTAATAATAACATTGCTTTGTTCTTACTTTTATTCTTTTTGTGTCCAGTACCAAAAACGAATACGATAGCATTTCTACCGTATCAACCTTCCACTGGGATGGCCTTTATTTCCAAGAGCTTCAAACGCGTGTTGGGATATTAATCTGTAATGTGTTTTTTGTATCCTTTATATTTTTGCATTAAAATCATACGAGGTTTCAGAATTTTGAATTGAGTACTATGTTATGGGTTTGCATTACTTTTCTGATATTTCAAAGGTAAGCATTGCATTTGTTACACCTGTATAACATTGTTGTAAAAAAAAATTTAAGTTTCAATTCTATTCATTTGCATAGCAGAGGAGATCTACTTTACTTCAGTTGAAAACATGTAGGATGTCCCAGCATGATCTCCGTTAGATTAAATATATAGTTGTTTCTTCAAGACATTTCAAGAGTGCAAAAAAATTAGCGACGATTAAGACCAGTTTATTTCTGATACAATCAAAATAAGTGAATCAAACTATTTCTCCTAAAATTTTAGTTTAGTGTTTTAGTTATATATTCTTGCAATTAGAGCTTTTAAAGTTTACAAAAAATTATGATTTATTTTTTTACGCAAATTTAGGTACTAGCTTATTTTTATGAATAGAAAACATATCCGTAAAATATCCCTAAAAAGGTGTTGTACAAATTTCACTTATCCATAGCCACATACATAACTTTTATTTATTGAAATTTAATTATTAAGCCTCATTATATAAAAGGCGAACCAGACTTATTTATGTCACTCGACAATAATGTAATCAATGTTTCATTTATTAGATGTAAATGCACATAAAAAATGCATTCAAACGCTCAATTTTTAGTTAACTTTTAGATTTTCAGAGTAGTAGACTTCGTTTTTAAAATTTACTAAAAAAAAAGTGCCAAAGATTACATTTAACGGTAGACTAGATAGAAATTCGTATAGTCAATTAAGTTACTTAATTTTTGCAAAGTCACTTAATTTAGAAGTCTGCTGTTCTATCATTTAGTTCTGTGGTGATACGGTTATATTTACAGAAAAATGTTAAAGAAATATTTTTCGTTCCCTGCTGATACACCTCATTGCATTATATAATATAAAATTGAAATTTTTGTCTCCTGACAACTTTTTATAATATTTATTTATTTATTTATTATGTCCTTAGATGGCATCATTACCTGCATAGGAATTGTCACAAAAAGTCTTAAAGCCAAAACGCTTAAAGTTATACATAAGAAAATAATGATCTAAGCTATAAAAAGTATACACAAAAAACTCATCCAATCTATACAATAGGTTTTCTGCTAAAATGGTCTTGATCCTCCTCGTAAAAAGATGCTGAGACAATGATGTTTTAAAAGAGGTGGGTAAATGGTTAAATATTCTCAAACAAGTTATTTCAGGCCCATTCTGCATCTAAGGCAAGCGAGCAGTTGGAACAAACAATTGGGTTTATGTCCCCAACTTAAGAATGCAGGTTTTGGTTAGAGAAAATGTAGCAGGCAAACTGCAAAATATAAAGGTTGATGACTGTGAGGATTTTGTTTGCTTTAAATGTCTCACGACAAGATTGTCGGAATAAAAGATGGAACATACTTCTTATTATCCTCTTCGTAGCTGTAAGCACTGTCCCAATGTGATCAGAGTTTCCCTAGGCCAGTAATCCATAAGCCATAATTGAGTTGATGGTTGCATAATAAAAGTGTTTTCAAGGTAGGAATGTCAACACTGTTCCTTAGTTATGAGGCAGCATTTGTTGCATATGTTCTCAATAAGGCCACGCCAAGATAGGTGCTGGCCCATTGTGAGGTCCAGGAATTTTACACAGTCCTGCTGTATAAGAATTTAGGATTTGTCCCTAACCAGCAAACTTCTGTCTCGAATGACTCTAAGACGTGTGAAGTATTAAGTTTGTCTTAGAGCTGTTTAAAAAGAACCCATTTAATTCACACCAGGTAGAAATCTCATGTACACACTGAGTAGCCTTGGCGCACAGATTTTCATAGCTCTCGCCAGCCACCACTGCTGATGTATCATGAGCAAACAAAGTAACATAACTATTTTGAGCCAGCAAGGGAAGGTCATTTATAAAAAGTAGGAAAAGGACCTGTCCCTCACACTGCCCTGGAGCACACCAGTTTCAATATCCACTCAATCAGACACAGACACACCAGTAGCATCCGTCAATTTTACAGTCTGAGTCCTATCGGTCAGATGCCCCCGCACCCACTCCAATGCACATACAGACCAAAAGAGTTTGACAATTTTAGAACGCAAATATTTCATCTATTTTTCTTTCATCTTTTTTCAAATGCACTCGATTTTGCAAAATTCTAAAATATTTATTTTCATCAGCAGTGTAAAATAAAATTATTACAAAATGGAATTCACCTGTATTAATCGTAACATTTCTATGTCTTGTACTACTCTTTAGATATGCGTTGGGCATGCATTCTAGTAAGTCATTGTGACTTGTTTTAAAGTGTCGATTATTATTTTAAAATGTCCGTGTCAAAGTG
Organism: Pissodes strobi; assembly: GCA_016904865.1. Taxonomy (NCBI): domain Eukaryota; kingdom Metazoa; phylum Arthropoda; class Insecta; order Coleoptera; family Curculionidae; genus Pissodes; species Pissodes strobi. The sequence continues at coordinate 53,680 of MU188835.1, forward strand.
TGAACTAAATCAGTCATCATGCCTGATTCTAGAGCGCCATCCCATAGAGTCGAAAGTCGAATAGGGAGAACGTCTAATTTTTTTTATCAATTTTCTCATTGTAACCTGTTATCCTTGTCTCTAAATGAGATTTGGATTAATACCGTCATGTGGGGTGAAGACATAGGAGCTCCACAGTGTGTTGCGAATAAATTTTACTCCTTTGGTGAGAAAGAAATCAAAAAAATAATTTAGATGCCCCTATATCCCTAAAACAAAATGTGATAAAGAAGATATGAAGGAAAAGTTATCCTCGCCATTTTTTTGTATGAAAGACGCCTTCATCCCTATGTGTGGGGTGGGGGCGGACACCCCTTAATTTCGTTTGGAAACTTACATTTAGGCGTACAATAGGGCAGAGGCGGTCAAAAAAGATAAAAAAATATATCATCTTCTTCTTCTTCTTCTCTTATTTTAAGACAATGTCTTGATTTTTCAAAGCTGTAGCCTAAGTTGTGACTCCGATGTCCAGCTTTCGAACCATCGTTTGGGGGATCTTCCTGGAGGTCTACGGTTGGTTGGTTTCTCCTCTTTTGCAATTTTGGGTAGTCGATTATCAGCCATTCTGTCGACATGGTCTCTCCATGCTCGTCTTCTTATTCTGGACCATCTTACAATGTCTGGAATGTCACATTGGGCTGATATCGCTGCTTCTCAATCTGTCTCTAAGCGTTTTGCCCGTAATTGATCTTAGCGTCTTCATTTCGGTTGTTCTTAGCAGTTGTTTAGTAGTGGCTGTTTCTGCTCGTGTTTCTGTGGCATAGGTCATAATAGGTCTTACACACGTCTTGTAAATTCGCGTTTTGCCTTCAATACTCATATGTTTGTTTCTCCATATTATGTCCCGGAGATATCCTGATTCCCTAGCTGCCGCTATTGTTTGTGTTCGGACTTTTTCTTTAAGGTTTCTATTACTTGTGATATTAACGCCTAGGTATTTTTGAAAGACATGATCTGTTCTACACTTTTATTATAGATTGCTAACTTACACCTTCTCGGTTCTCTTGATATTGCCAGAGACTTCGTTTTCTGGACAGAGATCACCATGTTTAATTCCTTTGCAACTCTTTCGAATCTATAAAATAGTTTCTAGAGATTGTCCTCATCTTCCGTAGCAAATTATTTTAAATTCTTTCTTGTCCAGTTTATATCCTTTCCCCGCGGATTTTACTTCCATGATGATCTTATCCATTAAGACATTAAAGAGTATTGGGCTATCCCCTTGCCTGATTCCTTGTTGGAAAGCTTATTTTTTCCTTTTATAAAGGTGCTATTTCCGATGGTCATTTTTTTAATGATATCAATTGTTTTGGGATTCAAATTCCTCTCCTTTAATAATTCCAGGACATCGCAAAGTTTAACCCTATCAAAGGCTTGCGTTAAGTCAATAAAGCACATAAAGGCAATTTTGTTATACTCAATGGCTTTTTCCACTATTTGTCTTAAAATGAATATTGCATCTATGGTGGATCTATTTTGTCGAAATCCCTGTTGTTCTTCACTGATGCCAGTCTGTATAATTTCTTCTGCTAGGATTTTTGTGAATACCTTTGAAGGTGTGCTTAACAGACTAATAGCTCTATAATTTTGTGGATCCATTTTTTCTCCTTTGTCATATTGTATATTTTATTAATTAAAATGTGCATTTCGTCCATTAATGCGTCACCCCCATTGTATTGTATTGTATGTAAAGGGGTCGCTCGGCTTTTCAGCCCTTCTTCACTTAGACCTAAAAGGTCTTTTGTGACTACCCTGCTTTAGATTTTCCCAGAAATGCCTGCACTTTTCGCGAAGTTCAGAATATTTTTAGGGGCTAGTGGTGTAATATCTTTGGGATTACATACTACTCCTTCCAGATATTTTAACCTTTGGCGGGTCAGGTCTCTACATTCGCAAAGAATGTGTTCCGCAGTTTCGTTTGCTGAGTTGCAAAATCTACAACGTGGATCCTCAGTCTTTTCCATGTTGTGGAGATGGTATCTCCATGGTCCATGACCTGTTAGGAAGCTCGTGACCAGTCTTAGATCGTTTTTATGGAGCTCTAGTAGCTTTTTAGTGTATTCAGGCGAGTGCAATATGAATCTTTTCGCCTGTCGTTGTCCTGGAGTGTTTGTCCAGTAGGCCTCTTTCTGCCTTTTTTCCCACTTATTGAGGTCCTCTGGTGGTGTCACAGAATGGTTCAGGTCGGTAGAATGGACTCTGTGCTCCTTCTCTGGCCAATTGGTCGGCAATTTCATTGCCTTCCACTCCTTCGTGCCCTGGCACCCACAACAGAGTGACTCTATTATGTTTAGCCAGCTGGTTAAGAGCGTTCCGGCATTCCCAGGCAAGCTTTGAGTCAAATTCGCACGAGGCTAGTGCCTTTAAAGCCGCCTGGCTGTCGGATAGTATATTTATGGTTGCGTCTCTCAGTTTTCTTTTGATGCATTCAGAGGCGCACAGTTCAATGGCATGGATCTCTGCTTGGAATATGGATGGGGCTTTACCTAGAGATTTTGACATCCTGCATCTAGGACCATAAACCCCGGCGCCGACCCCTTATTCCATTTTAGATCCATCTGTGTACCAGACCAATGTACCTCGTTCGGGCTGTAGTGCTCTCATTGTTGGGCGATCTTTTATGATCACCTTAAAGGAGCGTTGGAAATCCCTTGCCTTTGGCATATGATCTGTTGGTTTGGCCAGCGATTCGACTCTGATTGTGTCCAGAATCTTTAGATGGCCAGTCAGATCACCTGACTTAGTTGATTGGGTCTGGATTACTCTGGACGCGCTTAATATGGCCTCCCTCCTCACGCTTAAATGCAGAGGAAGAAGGTCCAGCATCGTCTCCAGTGCTATCGTGGGGCAGGTTTTTATTGCCCCTGTGATACCCAGACAGGCAAGTCTTTGCACTTTTTGTAGCTTGCCTTGCGTAGTCTTTTCCTCTGTTTTGGTCCACCAGACCAGTGAGGCGTATGTGACTATTGGTTTTACAACCGTAATTAATGATCAATAGATCATCTTGGAAACCCCATGTTTTGCCAAAAAGTCTGCGGCGTGCCCAAAGTGCACCAGTTGCCTTTTTGGTAGTCCTTTCTATATGTTCATTCCAGTTAAGCCTGTGGTCGAGGACTATCCTCAGGTACTTAACACTGTCTGAGAGTCACCCGTCAAGCCGTCTAGGCTAGGGGCTGTAAGGTCCACCTTTCTCCTTTTTGTGAACGGTACTATGACGGTTTTACTGGGATTGACATTTAGTCCTTTCCTTATACACCCGTTTTTAACAAGATGTAGAGCATTTTGCATTTTGGCCGATACTGTGCCGTCATACTTGCCCTTAATTGTGATGACTAGGTCGTCGGCATGACGCCCAAGGGCGTCATACCCAAGGACCACAGTAAGGGCGATAAAACTCCGCCTTGCGGACACCCTTTTGCTCCTTTTACCGTTACGGTAGCGTCTCCTAAGGTTGAGGTAATTTTACGACTACAAAGCATGGCTTTTATCCATTTCATTGTAGTTTCTTCTATACCTCTGTCTTCTGCGGCCCTTTGTATGTCACCCCTATATTTGAGCAGTTCATTTTTAATATTATCCAGTCCTGGTGCTTTCCGATTTTTCAGCTTAGTCACTACTAGTTAAATTTTTTGTTATTATCTGGTTTTGGTCCTCTTTGTCTTCGTTGTGATCATTTTCACGTTCCAGTCCTATTATCTCGTCTACGTGTGGGTCGCTATATAGAGTTTCAACAAAGTATCTCTCCCATGTTTCTGTTATTATTGCTTTGGTTTGTACATATTCATTAATTGGTTTTTGCGGTTTCGTAGCATACTCCATATCTTTCTTTGACCTCCGTATTGATCATGCTCCATGTCTATTGAATATTTCTCCCAGAACCCTCTTTTGATTGCCTGAATCAAACCAGGAAAAAAATATATTTTTAATAAAAGGAGTGGTGATCAATAGCAAAAAAATCCAAAATTTCAATGAAACAGTTTATTTCGATAAAAAAGTATAAAAACAGTAAACATACAACAGATAAACTTAGATGAGTGGCACAAAATCTTATAAATGTGAAAAAATATGAAATTTAAATCATCAAAACTTAAAAAACTTAAAGTAAACAAGAAGTTTGAAAAAAATTGGGTGATTATTCAATAATATCCTTAAATTTTTCTAAAGTAGGGAATTGGAACCTTTCGCGTCTCAAAGGTTTTACGCTTTTCAGAACTTTAAAAATTTGAGTGCTCTCTACTATGGCTAGATCTTTACTACTGGGGTATATAAAATATAACCCAATTTTATCAGATTTATTTTCTTAAAAAATTTGCATAATATATCTTTTTTGTTTCATCAAAGACTTCAGAGACGCACCCA
>MU188836.1:0-12300 GCA_016904865.1 Pissodes strobi
TTTCTGGCAGATCGCCGTCGGACGTTCGTTTATCGTCAGCCATCTTTACACCCTTATGTGCATGCTATGGTTATGTTATGTCAATCTTTGTTATTAACAGCCAGTGGATGGACTGTACTTCAAAGTATATAGTCTTGGCTTTTGGCATCAATAATAAAAGTTATTATATTGATGTTTATTTCATCTTGTTCTAGCTTCATTTTAGGTTTATCCAAAGTAGGATCAACCTTTTTTTCATAGAGGGGATCTTGTTGGCAATCAACCAAATGATGGTCAATATCACTGCATTTTTTTAGGGCTTACCATATTTTTATAGAATATATTGCCGTTTTTGTAAGTAAGCAGGTTGCCTTCCCAACATATTGCTTCATGAATCCTTTAATTATTAATTATTCATAAACGTTTATTTTGCAATTAATGGCAGGTGGTTTTGGTTCTTCCTGTAGATGCAGTGCGATAATTTTCCCATGGGCGTCATATAATCAAAAACAAACTTTTATTTATGGTCATACTGTTTTATAATTCACAATACTTTTTAAAATATAGACCTAATTTATAGAGTTACAAATTACCATCAACTATCCTATCCTATTCTAAACTTACCAAAAGGCAAACAAAAAAAATCAACCTTCAGCAACTCATTCACTAATTGACGAAATCTATCCAGTAACAATAAAATCCATAGTTTGTCTGATGAAAATTAATATTTCGAGTATTCCTGGCCAGTACATAGAAATCTATAAGTTTTAACTGTTCTGGGGAACCAGTCAAACCATTCAGTATTTTGAAGAATGTTCAGTGATTTTTATTCTTGATGCTAATGTGGGTAAATTCAGCAAGGAAAGCAAGTCATTATATAATTTATGTCTTCATAGGACAAGCCAATCCTATATTCAACATAGTGTAGAAACTTTTTTTGAATTCCCTCAATAAGGCCAATGTGGTAATGTGGAATCCAGACCAGACAAGTATATTCAATTACCACAGCACAGTACCAAAGATATTCTGCTTTGGCACTGACATTCCGTCAGTCTGTTGCGAAAAGACTACGCAAGTGATCACCTCAGGAATGGAGGCATACATCCCAAATTCCATCAAGTTATCGTCAAAAGGGAAGCCCTGGTTCGACAGAAGATGCGAAAGAGTCGTAGGTACGAAACAACAAGCCTACAAATACTGGCAGCAAAATTAGACCGCTGAAAGTCGCAGATATTTTACCGAAGCGAGAAACGAATGCAAACGTGTGATTCACGAAATTAAGGACAAACACAACCAAAGAACCATGAATACACTTTTGCAATGTCCCAGTGGTTCCAGGAATTTCGGGTCGGTAGGAAAGGCAGTAAATAATAACTTTACTAAAACGTCTCTTCCACGTTTGATGGACGAACGCGGCGTCACGGCAACTACAGCTAAGGAAAAATGCAAACATGCTCGCTGAAATGTTTTCATGGCACTCTATCTTAAACGTTCTCCATGGCAAGGCTCTCCCCGTCATATCCAACATCAACACTACCATGACAGAAGTTAAGTTTCACCACCGTGACATTCGTAAAATCCGCAAAGAGCTAGATACGCAAAAGGCATCAGGACCGGATGGAATACCTGCCATCGTGTTAAAGAACTGCGCCAACGAACTAACGCCCATTTTTTCCCGATTTTTTTTTCTCTGTCTTACTGAAAATGGATTTACCCATCTTCTTGGAAAGTAGCTCGAGTACAACCTGTTCCAAAAAAAATGCAAGAAAACCACGCCCTCAAACTATCGCCCAATTGCCTTGCTTCCAATAATCTCCAAAGTCATGGAACGTGTAGTCAATCAGCAATTACTCAAGTATCTCGACACTAACAGAATAATTATGGCTTCCGCAAACAGGAATTGTAACTCAATCAAGCACAAATTGGGCGAGTTTAAGCAATTTGTGCATGATAATCCTTTCTCGGTTATTTTCATATTGGAAACCCGCATAGACCCTTGGTTTGTTTTGAAGATTCGTGGTTATCAGACCGAGAGATCTGATAGGCCCAATCCGCGCGGAGGCGGCCGGCGTGGCCTGCCTGATACGTAGATCGATTCCATATAAAAGAGTCCACGGCATTCGCTCTGTAGCAGAACACATTTGCATTGAGACCGAGAACGGTCTGCGTATTGCGGGGGCCTACGTTCCTCCGCTCGCTCCCTTTACCTATGATGACTTCATGGCTTTCTTCCCGGACAACAGGAGGTCCCTGTTGATTGGCGATCTAAACGCCCGGCACGTAGTGTGGAGCGCTAGAGCAACAAACGCCAGGGGCCAAATGATGTACCGCGCAATAGAGAATAACCCAGATCTCCTTTTTCACCGCTCCGAAATTCCAACTTTCTACCCTGCTTGGGTCCCTACCCCCTCCTACCTGGATGTTGCTGTTGCAAAGGGAATCGCTGACATCCCGCCGCTTCGGGCGATAAATGACCTGAACTCTGGTCACTTCCCAAGCGTGATTTGCCTTGAACCAAGGCGGCCAGAGACCTGTGAAATGAAAATTTCATACAGGAATCTCGATTGGGGAGAGTTCAGGCGTAGGCTTAATGAAGTAACGGTGGTTCCCAGCGAAATAGATAACATCCAGGCACTAGAGGCGCAAGTCCAATCATTTACCTCAAACATCCAGCGTGTCCGTGACACACTAGTTCACTCTGTTAGGAAAGAGCGCCCTGCAGACTCCCTCCCAGATCACATCCTTATCCAAATAAGGGCACGAAACGCCATCAGACGTAGATGGCAAAGATATCGCGCGAGAATCGACCATATACACATAAATGAATTAACAAACAATATTAAAAATCAAATTAGCGAGTACAGGTCGTTCAAATGGATGCAATCAGTGGCGGCTCGCGGCTTTGAAAAGTGGGGAAGAGCTGCCGACATCGATATTCGCTAGAGGGAAGAGCGACAATTTTTTGGGGTCCACGCCCAAACTGCCAAAATTTGTTAATAATTATTACCGGTATTTTTTAGGTAAATCATCAAAAAATAAAATATATTCATATTGTATTAGCAACAAATCATTTTGTTGCTAATACAAATGTCTACGAATAACACACTAAAACTAGAATATATAGAAAATATCTCTTGTATAATACTATAATGAATCAACCTTTGAATGAAAATAAAAAATGATTCCAAGAATCCACGGCGTAGTGTCCCCTAATAAACTCGCAATAAACGAAACAACGTGCTTTCGCGTTGATCTGAGAATGGAAGTGCTACCGCCAGCTCTTCCAATCCTTGCAAACCAAACAAATGTACGACCATTACGACGTCATCGTTGTCATGGCAACAAACTAGTTGCGCTTATACTTTTGATGACTCGACGGCTCTCGAGCAATACCTCTTCCGTAAAGTTCTACACAAATGATAATGAAATTGTCACTGCTATCGGCGCGTACGCGAAAAGAAATAGACATTTTCATATGGGTTCACCTCTGTTCTATTCTTCAATAGTGGAGTTAACGGGCAATGTGCAGGTGGCGAGATTCTTGTTCTTGTTTTATGAAGCTTTGATTTTAATATTTGAAAATAATTGAATTATTAATTATTAGAGGGGTAACGGGAAACAGATTATTCCTAAACTAAGAACATTTTATCATTGAATCTTAAACTATATTATTTTACTGATGAATGAATTAATTGCATTTCTTTAAATTACATTATCTTGAGGAAGTGGCACTTCCCCTACTTCCGCTGAATAGCCGCCACTGGATGCAATACGTAAATTCTCTAAGTCCGCAGGACGGCTCCCTTTGGAGCCTGGCCAGGAAAGTCAGAGGAGCCGCTGCAGCCATGTCAGCTATACAGCACAACGGCAATGATATGATGACCGAAGAAGGCAAAGCAGAGGCCTTCGCTGATTTCTTGGAGGGGCTACATAGGGAGACGCCTGATACCACCCCTGCCCACGCAAGCATTTCAAACATTGCATCCAAATTAAAATCGCAGAAGTATCCCATCCCACCGTCGGTGATGACAAAGCTGCTTATCATCCCGGGGGAGATCGGGGCCTTACTAAATCGTTTGCCACGAAACAAAGCTCCTGGAAACGATACGCTGCCCTATTTAACTCTTCGAAATCTTCGGAAGAAATCCATCATTCATTTCATGCACATTGTAAACGCCATCATTCGCCTACAGCATTTCCCATCCTCTTGGAAACATGCCAGGATCATAATGATCCACAAGCCAGGCAAAGCGGTTCTTACAGACCGATTTCCCTGCTTCCCACCAAGCAAGGTGGCGGAGAAGCTACTTTTGTCCAGGATACGTGGCGCAGCCGATGGACTCGGTGTGCTGCCCATGGAGCAGTTTGGCTTCAGGGCTAGGCATAACACCGCCATGCCGGCAGCTAAAATTGCACATGACACTGTTCAGGGCTTTAATCGAGGCCAAAGCACTGCGCTCCTTCTCCTGGACATAGAGAGGGCGTTCGACAGGGTGTGGCATGACGGCCTGCTATACAAGATGCACGTGGAGCTTGGCTTCCCGTTGTATCTGACAGCTCTGGTCCAGTCATACCTTGCCGGGCGCACCCTCTCAGTACGCATAAACTGGACAAATTCGTCTGTTAGGCCGTTAAAAGCCGGCGTCCCGCAGGGCACCGTATTGTCCCCACAGCTATTTGACTACTATATAGCAGACATCCCCTCCTCTCCAAACACTTCCTTAGTGCTCTACGCCGACGACACGGCAATTTACTCGCAATCCCAAATCGCGCAGGCAGCCAAAATTAAACTCCTAGAACACCTTGACATCCTGCTCCCATATTATGCGAGGTGAAAAATAAACTTGAACGTTCCAAAGACAGAACTAACCTTACTAACTAAAAAGAGAACTAACTTAGACATCACGCCACTAACAATACACGACATCACAGTAGACGTTAAAGAAAAAGTAAAATACTTGGGTATAGTATTCGACAAACGAATGAACTTTACAGGGCACATGACTGCAATTCGCAGGAAAAACGTCATTGCTCAGAGAAGCCTAAATATGCTGATCAGGCCAAGATCCTTCTTGAGCCCTGCGAACAAAGTCAGCATATACCGTGCCATAGTCAGGCCGACGTTATTGTATGGGGCCCCTGTGTGGTGTTCTGTGGCAAATACGCCCAAAAAGGCGCTGCAGGTTATGCAAAACCGTTACCTCAGAGCTGCCTTTTCGGCAAATCGCTATACTAGAATCATGGACTTGCACTCATGGTCAAACCTTGAAATGGTCGAGGAGTACATAGACAAGGTATCCTGCAAGTTCTATGATTCTGGCATACGCAGCTCGCCACTGACGGCAAGCATGGCCAACGTGCGCTATGACCCACAGAACAAACCAAAACACGGGCCCATATACAGAGCAACGTCGCTCTTCTATCAAGATCCGAGACCACCTGAATAACAAAGTAACCGACGAACTCAGACACAGACTCACTGACTGGCTGTCCTGCGTGCTCCGCTGGAAGGCGAACATGGTGAGGCCGCCTCCCGTTTGTTCCTTGATTGAACGGGCAACGCCCAATATGCAATTTCCAGCTACCCACCCTTCACAATAGGGCATTTACATGTCCCTGGCCAATAGACCAAAGAAACGTGAAAGAGGTTTTTTCGTGTGGTATTTTCCTCTGTTCAAAGCCATCACATATTTCATCACTCAAAACAAGTCATTATTACGTTAGCCTTTTGGCAATGCTCTAGTAGATTAGGCTTAAAGGGTAAGTAACCCGGGAAAGTATACTGCAGCGATATCGAACGGCACACAACTAGGGTTTAGAAGATAGGTTAGATTAGCCCTAGGCGTGACAGTGATGCGCCCCCGCAAATCACGCTTGCAAGCGTGAGCGGCGGCACTAGCTTCGTATAAACGCGATCTCTATATCTTAGTACGCCATTATAATAATTGTAACTGTGGATAATAAATGTATAAGTAAGTAAGTAAGCTTCCGCAAACAGAGATCGACAGGAGATATATTGGCTTATGTCACTCATATATGAAGTAGGGCAATTGAGAACTACGGAAAACCTCGAACGATTGCGTTGGATGTTTAGAAGGCATTTGACAGAGTTTGGCATGACGGATTGCTCAACAAACTGCTGTCCTTCGGACTGCCAGGGTCTCTGCAGCTGGCTTGTCAGTTTCTTTAAGAACCGATCTCTGCACGTTGCAGTTGATGGACACATTTCGGACACATTCATCATTAATGCGGGAGTGCCTCAGGGCGCGATACTTTCACCAACTGCTGACCGAAACCAATAATCCGGTTTACAGCGTTGCAGATGACAATACCCTTGTCTCACAATTTAGATCAGAAAAACCTTTACTAGCAGATTTATCACTGCAGACAGGAGCAGATTACAACAATTAATCAAAATCTGGAGAAGGTTCGAACCTGGGGCGACAGGAATTTGGTCCAGTTCAATGCAGCAAAAACCCAAGCACCCACGTTTACCAAGAAAGCCATACGGCGGGCCCTGATATTATTATGGCAGGATCGACCATTCCTTCGTCATCGTCAATCGGACCACTGGGTGTCTCGGTCTACAGCAATATGTCCTAGCAAGACCACTTACAAAATCAGCCTCGCAGAAGCCTGGTGCGCTATTTCACAACAAACTGTATACACCGCAGCAGCTGTTCTTGCTCTACAAAGCGGGAATAAGACCGTTCTTAGCATATTGCTCACACATCTGGGGTGCCACCCCTAAGCACATTCTAAAGCTGCTGGATTCCATTCAGAAGAGAGCTGTGCGTCTCGTCGGCGACCCGGAGTTGACCTGGGATCTGGATAGTCTGGTCCACTGCAGACATGTGGCCGAGATATCCCTGTTTTAGATATTTTCACGGCAGATGTTCCCAGGATTCGGCCCGCATGACCTCCCCCCCTTCGCCCAGCTGCGCCTGTCAGAAACAACTAGAACGTCGCTTTACAAGGATTCATTTGTCTGGCGCACTTCATTGGTGGAACTCACTCCCAGGACATCTGTTCCCCCCTAATTACAGCCTACATCTATTCAAGAACCATGTCAATCATAATCTTCGCGCACACCGCTCGTCGAGTGCCATAGGATCTTCCTTTAGGGTGTGTGCCACTGTCATAAAAAAATACTGCATAAAGTAGGATTTGATAATTATTCATAGAACTGGGGAGATCATTCAGAAAACAATTAAATATTAATATATCCTCACCTATAAAGTTCTAGTTGAACACTAATATATCTATGCATCCATATATTCAACAGTTCAATAAATGTCTCACAAGAGTTATTAGATTATTTAATATATCCTAATTGCACCAGCCCTGTGTACAGTTAACAAGGGTGCCTAACCTAAATAACAATGGCAAACCTATAGACTTATTGAATACGGGATGAACCTACCTACTCTTGATAAAAGGCACAGTATTACTATGCAAGTATTATTAAAAAGTGACATTATGAAAATTGTCAAGAAAGTCACCATGCAGAACTCCCAAATAATGAGGTTTTATCACAAGAATAATTTATTCTTGTGGTTTTATTATACTAGATTATAGGTAGCCAAAAGCCAAGACAATATATATTGTACCACCGAACATTAACTATACGATAAGGTTCACTCAGCCGCGGCAGCTTTGATCTGCGTGTTCAGCGAGCGCTACAAAGGAATCATAGTTTTATCAGCGAATATTAACTACGACAAGAAGGTCCACTCAATGCCAAGAGAGCGCTACAAAGGAATCGTCGTTTATTTTCTTCGTTGCCTGGTAGCGATCGGCGAACTTCGCCGCACACAGGTTGAATTTAAATAAAAGCTGGCCATAAACGATATTTTCGTTTGCGGTATATTTAATCAAATTTATGACCAAATTATTTATAGCACTCTAATATTCTATTTGGCTTTGGAAAAACACAATTGATATCTTCTGAATTGTTTGCAGCGCCCTGTCAAACTTACGTTATAAAGTTTGTATTCAAATTCAAAAATCTGTTAACGTTTTTAATTAGTTATTATTGATAACAATACTCAAGGTATGTAATAACTAATATTTAAAAGATTTTGATTTTGTGTTAATGATTTCACCATATTTCCGAATACTAATATTCTGATAAAAGACATCAAGAAGAAAATGTTGCTCGAATTTGTCCCATCTTTTAATACTTAATTAAATTTTGGCGTTTTAGGTGATTTTAAAATTGGTTAAAGGTTTCGCACAATATTTTTACTGTATATTTCATTCCTATTTTGTAATACAACACAACTAAAAAATAGCGATATTATAGAATTTTGGCGTGAAAATTAATCTGACATAAGGATAAGCTGATCTATGGCCGCCGCGTCAAAGGTCGCCTGCCAACATGATTGTTTTATTTGTATCATGTCCTTTCGATATTCTGCTAGTGTTCGCGCGGGGAAGGAGACACACCGTTGACATGCCGCCACGGATAGTGATCCTTCTTATCATATACTTTGCCCAAATACATAATAAAAAGATAAAGACTGATGTACTATACTGCTAACGTGCTAACACTCCGTTGAGGTTATGTGTTGGTGTTATACCTAATTGTTCAACAACTGAAGCCAGATTATCAGAAAATGGCGCGTCGAAATGAGGATCCCTTATTGGCTAAATTTGTAACGTGCGCAGTTTTCCCTGCTGCTGTCTTGTTTGAGCATTTACGTTTCTTTGTTTTTTTTTTTGCTTCATATGTTATACTGAAAGTATTTTCATTATTTTCAAATGTCATTTAAATTACCCTTAACGCAACGCATTATTAAATCGGAATTTTAAAAGCTATGTTGTAAAGTCATCGGTACGGGTGGGCAAGAAATTAAATAATCGATTAAACGCTTAATATTTTAGCAAATAACTGAATAATCGACTAATCGAAATAATCGATTATCGATATTTTCTGAAATATTAATCGATAAGTCGATTAATCGGTAATTTCTTAAAAGTGAATCGAATAATCGATTATTGTCGCCCACCCCTAATCCCATAACATTGTAGTAAGTGAAACTGAAGCTGAAATTTCGGTAGAATCATTATTGCTGATGCAAGACTGATGTTATTATAAAAATAGGTAATAAATACTTTGGCTGAATCAGCAGATAAAAATTTATAATTTAGTTTTAATTTGTAAATATGGCTTCGATATTACCTTGGGATTGTCAGAATATAAGCAAGTGTTTTTGAACAACAGCTGCACTGATGCTTCTATATTTTTACTAGTTTCGTGCCTATTAAATTAATTTTTAAAAATAGCCAAAACTCTGAAATACATGTATGGCAGAATTGCAGGCCCTCATCAACGCGTTTCTGTCGTCCGCTTAACATTCATTTTGCTCGTGAGACTCCTGAATTAACCGTTGCAAAAACAAAATTTGGATCATCGAATTAAAAACCCTTTTTTTCACAACGAAGGAGCCCTTAATTTTCAAAATCATTTTTTTAAAACGATTTAAGAACATACAAATGATTTTTATACATTATTTTTATCGTTAGTGATAAATGATACTCCCTATATATAAATATAGATGATGAGCAAAAAATTCAACATTTATTTGTCTAAAACACGATATATTAAACCTGTAATACTTAATAACTTTTATGTCTTATTTCTGGTAAACCTTATTATGGCCAGCTTTCCTAGAAATTCGACCAGTGTGCGCCGGGTCCAAAGGTCACATGCCAGTATCGTGCTAGTTTTCGCGCGGGGAAGGAGACATATCGTTGACGTGCCGCCGCGGAGAGTGAATCTTCTTATCGTAGTTAATATTCGCTGGTTTTATTTCTTGGTTGCCTGGTAAAGATTGGCGGACTCCGCCGCCGCCGGGTCAAAGGTCGCCTGCCAATATCCTGCTAGTTTTCGCGCGGGGAAGGAGGCATACCGTTGACGTGTCACCGCGGAGAGTGAGCCTTCATATCGTATAGTTAATGTTCGGTGACTGCACCTAACGAATTCCCTGCAGTCGCAGTCGGGGTGGCGCCGGTCATAAAATTATTAAAGTGTCATAAAATGACATAAATTGAATTGTCCTTCTTCCGAAGTTTTACTGAAACTTGAAATTGCTAGTCAGAGAATAGATTGAAACTTAATCTAATTCTTCAAGCGAATGTGTACAAGAATGGGAATGTAGTTTTTAAAAATATTTTTAGAAATGATTAACCATAAAATTGTTTAGCCTAGACAGTCAAATTTAGGAGTATGTATTTCACATTTTTTTTACATATCTGCATGCAATTAAAATTTGAAATTTATTTCTGGTGATTATTTTTAATATTAACATTCCGTTTATTACAGATTGGTCAAGAACAAAAATGCCTTTGCTGCCAGAGCACAGGAACTAGTTCAGTTAAGCAAGGAACGCTTATATGATTCACCACCAACTGAAGATAAACATTACATTTTTTTTGAACAGTTTAATCCGGAACTACATAACAGGGAAAAAATGATTGCCTTTGCACAAGAACAAGATAAAAGTGAAAAAAGCGGATATTCATGGGTATTACCGAGAAGTTTTAAACCTCTAGAAAGACCGGTTACCCCGCCGTCTGAGAATGGCGTTACAGAAAATGCTTAGTTCACTTTTATTTTGTTGATTCCAAGTTTATTGTGTACATGATGTACCGATTCGTTAAACCCGGTAATGCTTACGCATGCAGATCCAGTCATAATACAAAAATGTGTTCTATGATATGTTAAAATTACATTTTTAAAAGTCTGTCCTCTATATAAAATTAGTTACTTCTGAATTCTATATGACAAATCTTAACCTGTATGCGGAATATTCAATACCTACACGATGTCCGCTTTATCCATGACTAGAAAGATATGTTTTAGACCCTCCAATTTACCGATTTTTTATTCTACTTTCAGCAACTGTTAGCTTACCCTGTATGTTTGGTTTAGTACTGTCTGCTCCCCAGAAAAAAAATTAGTTATTAGGTTGTGTATTTACACATAAAAATCACAAGATGTATGTATATTTTTAAAGTTTTAAAAATGTTTTAACTTTATTTGTGGTTTGGATTTAAATATAACAAATTTGTTTTTACTCGAGTACAAAAGATAACAGGAAATATATGGAGAATTAGTAATTTAAATCTCTTAAAGGCTTGGAAGTTATCAAGTTTGATATGGGAATTAAAAAGTACTTCATTCATATCTCTGTTGGATATAATCACTATTCTTGATTGGTTCTAGCAAAATCAAACTTTGTTTTTAATTAGCTTTCTGATCCATGGCTCCGCACAGGGTTACCAACTATAGGCATTTTTGACCCATAGTTTTCAGGTTGGCTGATGCGTCTCGGGGTAGTTTAACAAATTGTCTATTATATTGACAGAAAAAATACATCACTAGATTTATGTTTCTAACAAATCACAAGTTCTTTAGTGCTTTAATGGCTTCTGCTACACATGCGCAATTTCCCAAAATCACAACTCATATTTTCAAATTCCCACAGCTACCGTGTTTAGTTTAGTTTCTCTAACGGTTTTGTGTTTCAATATTTCAAAGTCTCTAACTATTACTTAATGTGTATATACAGCAATATTTTTAAAGACATGACACGTTCAAATCGTTAGTTTTTAGGTTGTTTTGTAATGTATATATTGGAGACGTAAAGCGAACAAATCAGAAATAAGTAAATATTGAGGCAAATATATACATATTTACAGTGCAATAAAAAATTGTAGTTATTTATAAAAATGATTTTATTTATATATCGTTTTGTTACAAATGTTACTAAAGAAATAAAGCTTTTAGTAAACTTTATAAATTTGTTTCCTTCTTCGCTAGGTTGTAATACCAATCAGTTTCTAAGTCAAATGTTATTCCACTGAAACTGAATTGCGTAGGAGCATTTTCTTCACCTTTATTAAACTTGAACTTACTACTGAATTCATTAGCTAATTTAGATTGGACCAGTCCAATTGATCCAACTCTTTCTGGTGCAGGATGATATACCCTACCAGTTTCTGGCAACATAAAAATTTTTTGAGGCTCAAACTTTATCATAAGTAGATCTCCTGCATGGTTGTGTGCTAAATAATACTCATTTGCTTTTTCCAGAACATGTGTAAAAACTATTGGGTAGTCATCGCATCTTACAAAATTTCGTTCCTTCCCACATATGGACAGATATGGAAATTCCAAATATCTATTAGTATTATTCATTCTAAGCTGATTGAAAAAGAATCGTAGGAACTTTTTTTCTTTAAAGCAGGAAGTAAAATTCTTCATTTTAGCATCGTCTAAAAATAACTGAATGAAGTAGGTATATGATCATAGAC
>MU188836.1:18727-58075 GCA_016904865.1 Pissodes strobi
TCTAGATCAAAGTCAAAGAGTAGATCTAGGTCAAAATCGAATAGTATAGCCAGGTCTAGATCCAAATCTATTAGTAGGTCAGGATCAAAATCTAAAAGCAGGTCTAGATCAAAATCTAAGGGTGGATCAAGATCAAAATCTAAGAGCATATCAAGATCCAGATCGCGATCTAAGAGCAAGTCTAAGAGTAGATCCAGGTCAAGATCAAAATCGAAGAGCAGGTCAAGATCTAACAGCCCTAATTTAGAAATTGATGAACAGGGATCCCCTAGAAGTGAAAAAAGGGATAGTTCTGTGGAGAAGGAAACCAAAAAGAAAACTAGATTAATAGACTCGGATAGTGATGAAGATGACATAGGAGGAGATAAAGGTAAACCCATTAATTTTGTTAGGTTTTATTAAAATATTGTCTTTTGTTAAAAAATTATATTCTTTATAATAATCTGGCATTTTTTATGGTTTTAATGTTAGTATATGTATAAATTATTTTCACCTATTTATTTACAATGAAAACGATAACGTCATATAGTTTTTACCTAGCGGTCATGACCAGACATTTAGTATTATAATAAAATGTTTTAGGATTAACTGTTACTTTGTGTCATTCTGATTTTTTTAAGGTGTAAGTGCGGCAGCAATTTTTGGTGACGCTGACGACATTAGTGACGATAGTGACAATGAGAAAGACAAATCTGAATCAGCGAGGCGAAGTCGCAGCAGAAGTAAGTCCCGAAGTAGATCTAGAAGTAGGTCAAGAAGTAGAAGTAGAGATAGAAGGTCCGGAGATGAGGAACCCAGACGTGTTGGAGATGAGGTAAGATGAGAAATATGAAGTGTGAAAAGGTTGAAATGAATATCCTAAATATTTTTATTGTTGTCAATTATTTTCGATGTCATCCCTATTGCCAGTTTGTTTCATCCAGTTCATTTGATATATTAGTATTATTAGCGAATTTGCTCTACTAGAGTTGCAATGTTTCTTAACTGCGCTAATATCACTGGGGATAAAGTGTGTCCAGTTCTTTGTGATCCCTGTAATAGTTGAGATATTCGACGTTAGACTAAAGTTATCAATTTAGGGGGAAGACAAAGAAAATGAACCAGAACCTATTCCTGAAACAAGAATCGATGTAGAAGTGCCGAAGATTACTTGTGACTTAGGAAGAGATCTAAACTTTGTTAAATTACCGAATTTTTTATCAGTAGAAACGAGACCTTTTGATCCTGAGACATATGAAGATGAAATTGATGAGGAGGAAACTTTGGATGAAGAAGGTAAATTTAAATATGTTCTTATCAAATATAGAAGCTAGTGTACTTCGTAGACAGGGTGTGAAAAATTTCATATTTACCTGATTTTTGTGAATATAACAAAATTTCAATTATTTCCTAGCAACTGATCAGTGTTACCTCAATACATCACATTCACAATAGTTTTAAATAAGCTAGTGATAAGCTATTAGTAATAATTCAGATTGTTACTGCAATGTGTGGTTGCACTAAATATGTTCTATATTGACAAAAATTGGCTTATCCCGAAAATTTGGTCATATAACATTTTGTATATGAAGGTTTAATAAGTTTTCCAAAAAGCTATCTAAACCTTAGTTTTTTTCATTCAACAGTCTTTTAGACACAAAAACAGTATTTAATCCTGATATCAACCCAGATATATTGAAAGCTGAAATTCGTCCCAAAATTTAAAATTGCAATTGTTCTAGCTTTAATTTTTGCAGACGATTTTAAAGCTGTTTTTAAATGCGAAAACAAAGGATGATTGTGATCGATTCCATAGTAACTTTGAAAAAGTGTGTGAAGAGTGTATGTTAATGGTTTCAGTCTGAACTTTGATAAACGTTCTCCTATGATATTTACTTTTAAAAAAACCATGGAACATGACTACTGTTTAAATGACGTTAAAAATAAAAGAGTGACTTCAGAAAAATTTTTTATTATTGATAACCTTAGTTGTGTGGAACCTGTGAAAGCAGTATAGGTCTACAAAATGATGGATTATGTCATTGTGCACACTAGTTGTGCCTAAATTGGAAGAGTATGCTAGTATATTTTTTCGTTTCCACATTCTGCGGTATGATGTAATACAATTGAAAATGTACAAAGTTGTGAGAATAAGAAACATAAGTGTATTGTGAAATTAAATTTGCATTTAAGTTGTTTTGTTATATGCTAAATTCCAAAGCTAACAATGTGGAAACTTTTTAATGTTCTTAGGTAGAGCGAGATTGAAACTCAAAGTAGAGAATACCATAAGGTGGCGAGATGTTTTAGACGATGAAGGAAACACGAAAAAAGAATCAAATGCTCGAATTGTTCGATGGTCTGATGGATCTTATAGTTTACATTTAGGATCTGAAATATTCGACGTCTACAGACAGCCATTGCAGGTAGGTAGTGCGGAGTGCAATATGTTTGTGATACAGAGATAGTGTGGGTTATTTGACCTACTATCCAGAAGTTTGTAGTGTATATATTTTCTTAACAGAAGTATTTGCATTCGTTGATGATATCAGCCTATATCAACCATTTCAAGGCCTAACTTCGGCATATTTAGGGCAAGATTTTGTTTTTGTCAAGAATTAATTTTCAATCTGAAAAATTAGAAAAATATTGTACTAATCACCAAGCATGTTCTTACAAAATGAAAATATGTTGTATTTGGGAGATGCAGTAGTTACACTAATGACGAAGTTGTTTTCTGGCTCTTACTGAAATTACAAAACATAATTTATTAGATAATGCAAGTTTTCTTTTAGACAGCTTGTGACGATGGTCTTTAATTGCGAAAATTTGTTCAGAATTGAGTTTATTGTGTGTTGCTATACAATTAATTTTATAAAATATCCAGTTTCATTTGACTATTATTTATCTGTTTTAGGGTGATCATAATCACTTGTTTATCCGTCAAGGTACAGGTCTGCAGGGACAAGCAGTATTCCGAACCAAACTTAGTTTTAGGCCACATTCTACCGAGAGTTTCACTCACAGGAAGATGACCCTCTCACTTGCCGATAGATCGCAGAAAACGTCTGGAATTAAAATATTATCACAAGTCGGTGTGGACCCTGATAATGATAGGGCTGAAAGGCTTAAGGTAACTATTGTAATGAAATATACAAACTTGTAAATTTATTAATTGATACGTACTGCTGACATAAACATGTTTTAAAGTAATTAGTACCTTGACTTATATTTTTTCTCATTTGTATAAAACATCTCAGTTATATAGATATGGAATCGACGCTTGTATACGTTTTATTAAATATAGGCATTTTGAATTTGTTTAAAAAATTTGGATTTAAAGTGGATATTAATAAAATCTTGTGGTTATAGAAAGAAGAAGAAAAGTTAAGACAAACTGCAAAGCCGAAAACAACGCGAAAGAAGAGCGATTCTGGGGCTCGAGGCCATGCTTCGAGGGACGCATTTAGAGAGGAGGAGGGCAGTGACGACGATGGAACCATTTCCATTAATGCTATTAAGAATAAGTATAAAGGAGGAAGTTCAAGTGCACCTAAAGGTTTGTATTAGCCACACAGTATATACACTTAGTGTTTTAATGCCACATTTTTCGAATCAACATTTTGTTGCATTCACTTTACATTTTTTGGTTGCAAGGTAATATGAGAATTTATGAATATGGTATACAATTTTTCCTTTAGACGTGAAAGTCCTAAGTGGAAGAGGATGGAGGAATGAAAATTTTTTCTGCCTAAATTGAGTAAACACCTCAAATAATCGAGAATTTGAGAGTGTTATTAAAGCACTTCAACACGTTTTTCTGATTGAAGTTAAAAGTTTTTTTTCCAATTAAAAAGACACCTAGTCTCGGAGAGTCGTATTGCAAATGCCCGGCCCCGGTAGTGGGGTCGTTAGAGCGCCACCAGTTCTATCCAACTAAACTGAAAAAGCTCCGCTGGTGTTGTGCAGGGTGGCTAGGCCGGCTTATTAAATCAAAAGTTACTTAATTTCAACCTAACAAGAAAGCGAGAATATAGGCTGGCTTATTAAATCAAAAGGTATTCAAGCTTAACAAGAAAACACACTCTAAAATTTAAGGAACAATATATTTGCTAAGTTCTTTTTTTTGAAAACACAGCAACAATCTATCTGGAGTAAAATGGCAAGTTAAATGGAGATGTTAGTTAAAGACAAAATAATGTCAAATGACTATTAAATTTAACTACTAATAGGTACAATATGGTGATTGTACGGAGACCAATTCTGGAGACTCGGTTCTGTATGCCTTACAACTAAATGCACTAAATACTACTAACTGAAGTGATCACTACTAACTAAGCTACTTACAACAATAATTACCTTGTTAGTGTGTGTGAGGGCTAAGGGAAATTCGACGGTCTCGGTTTTATATGACGAACGTGAAAGCCTCTAGAAATAATGAAAAAAAAAAACACGTTAGCGTCATGGCGTCCACGCGCTTCACAAGCAATAGAAAAAAATAACTCCAGAGAAAATGCTTACCTAGTACAGCAGTAAAATCCCGATAAATCGGTGGTGTCAAGACACAAACAGAAACAACACAATAAATCCCCTAAGAAAAGGGTCGTATTATATCACAATACCAAATGTGGAGTCTCTATACGACTGCACTAGCAAACCTTCTTCTCGCCTTGAAAGGTAATCTCAGAAGAACTCTCGATTGGTTTCCGTCAATTTGCCTACGAGATTAAATGCTACGTCAAATCAGCAAGTAGTGATGGGCTGAAACATGCCCCGTGATTTCGATACAGGGAATAATTCTAAGACAATAAACGCCTTAGTTCTCGTTTATTAGGAGGATAAACGACGGCGGAAGCCACAAATAATGAGCTAAAATTACATTTTTCAAGAAAAGCTAGGAAATACTCCTACGAAAATGATAAACCTTTAAAAATCTAAATCGAGAGCGACAATCACGGGAGGATAGGCCATTCCTATTATTCGGAACGAACCTTACAAAAACTACAGCCTGCCGTATAAAGAGATAAATATATTTAAAAGCAGAGGTCCCAAAACGATCTACGATCTTCAGAAATGGCGGCCAGCGATTGGAGTTCAGCAACCAAGGGGCTCCCAAAAAGTTATGAAATATTCAAACCAAAATTAAAATATGGATCGACGAGTCAAATACAGCGTATTTGTGGGTTTTATAAACAGAATTCTTAAAAATATAAAACGGTTTGCTGGCTGTTCCACGATAATGTAATATAAATCAAGCCAAGCTATTCTAATGACAATGTGCCTCGCTTATCAACTAAAATAAATATAGTCACAACGTGTTATAAATGCTAATACAAATATATCGTTAACCCATACTTAGAATAGAGTTAATTTACATTAAGAAATGCGGCAATTTCAAGCGTATTAACAGCAAATCGAATCAATAAATTTAGAATTAATAAACCGATGAGTGCAAAATACAGCATCTTTTTTCCTAAATGCGGCATATAAATGAAATTTTAAAAATATTTGACACTGGCAAAATTGGACTGTTACATCATTTAACAGGTACTAGGGCTCAATATTTCTATGAGCTGGTGTAATCATAAAAACGTTAATCGAGGAGTATTTATTTATTTATTTCACGGCACGGATGTACCATTTTACAAAAGAAGAAACAACAAAACATTAATACAATACAATACCAGCCGGTCACAAGAATGAAAATAAAATAAAATAGCACATATATCGCATATCACATATGTTAGGACCTATCACCAAGTATCATTAAAATCATTCACAACATTCATAGGAGTATTCTTTTTATCTGCAATTTAAAATGATCAATCTTTGTATTGAAAAAATCAACATCTTTGGCCAATAAATTACCGAGGCCACATAGTCTCTGAGTGGGAAGATTTTTACCATAATTAGTTCTACGATATTTAATGTGAAAACTTCATTATGTCTCAAATTCACTTGTGGAACCAACAAAGAATTCCTCTCCAATATACCGGGGCAATCAACAATTCCGTTAACAATTTTGTACAAGAAAACTACGTCCAAATAATCTCGCCTTGCTTCGAGTTTTTGTAGATTGAGTAATTTCTCAATTTCATCATAATTCATTTCTTCAATAGGTATTTTTAGTTTGTACGCGATGAATCTAAGAAACTTATTTTGAACTCTTTGGAGGTGCCTTATATGTGTATCATAGAAAGGTGACCAAACATTGGAGGCATACTCCAATACAGATTCCACAAGTGAACAGTATAAGATTTTAAAATTATAGATATTATACTTTATAAAACCCAACATTTTCAATGCCCTGTTAGAAACGTATTCGAAATGCTCTCTGAAAGATAACGAAGTATCCAAGATAACTCCAAGATCCTTCCTGCTTCCCACACTCTCCAAGCAGACCCCATCAATATGGTAGTCGAAGGTGTGCGGATTCGTTGTCCTATGAAACCTCATAGTCTTACATTTGCTAATATTCAACTCCAAACCATTCCTACAGCAATAATCAGAAAAACTATCCAAGTCTCGCTGAACCAAGACACAGTCATTAATATCAGCAACTTCCCTAAATATCTTTAAGTCATCACAGTAACACAGAACTTCACAGTGCTCAAAGCACTGCATGATAGCATTCAAGAAGCAGTTAAAGTTAAAGAAAACTGATGAAAGATGCCCCCCTGAGGAACACCCGACGAAACTTCAATGGTTTCCGACAGGCAGTTATGGATTTTGACAGTTTGTTTCCGACCTGAGAGGAAACTTTGTAATCAAAAAAGCAAAGAGCCATGGACACCCAAGGCTGAGAGCTTCTGAGCCAATATGTTTATATTTACCCTATCAAAGGCCTTGGAGAAGTCAGTGTATATGGCGTCAACTTGACACCTTCTCTCCGAGGCCTCCGACACATAGTTAGATAGAACCGTCAGATTAGTCACGGTGGGCCTACCACCAACAAAACCATGCTGCTCATGCTGAGCATTAAAACTAAACTCGTAAAGAATGGTTTGTGGGTAGAAATCAGGGGAAATAATAAATGTGAATGGAAATAATAAATAAGCAGCAAACAAGAAAATATATCTCGAAAATTGCCCAAGAACTCTTCATAAATTTGATCTCGCAGCATGTTAGGTATTGAAGGTTATTGCTCATGTTATTTTAAAGAGAAAAGCTCATATGGGCCCAATGGGCCTAAACTGCAGGATATTAATATTATTTCGTTTGTATTTTAGAAACTCTTGAGATATTTTATTGTACACAAGTTTAAGAATAATTTATTGTCTCATTTCAAATATCAAAAATGCAAAATTCCAAAGCACTGTTGTGTATTTTCATTAATTTTTAGTGAAAGAAAAAAAATGAGTCTCATTATAAAATCTCTAACAATATTAATTTGATCGTAAAGTGCTGGAATCTCATCAGTACATAGATGGTTATTATGTTTACATTTTGGAGAAAATTGTATTCCGAATTTTCTGCTGTTTCTTGACGCGGTGAGGGAAATTATTTAGTACAATTGCGTGTACCCTTTGGATGAAGTATAGGTTAGTTATTAGTTGTTCCGCATGCATCCAACAGTTTATTTATAATTTATTCAGGCTAATGTCTGAAATAAACTGTTTACATCATAAACATTTTACAAAACACTTTCATATTACAAAAATTATAGTATACAATCATCACAACCCATTAATAATTTGCAACACGTTTTTCTGATTGAATGTAAAATGAAAGTAAAGATTTTTTTTTTGATTAATTAAAAAGGAACCTAGCCCCGGAGAGTCGTATTGCAAAGCCCGGCCCCTGTCGTGGGGTCGTTTGAGCGCCACCCGTTCTCGCCAACTAAACGAAAAAAGCTCTGCGGATGTTGTGCAGGGTGACTAGGTCAGCTCATAAAATCAACGGATACTTATTTTCAAACTAACCAAAAAACTAGCAAACACAGGCCCGCTTATTAAATTAAATCTTAAATTTAACAAGACCTAATAAAGAAAACACAATCTAAAATTTAATGAACACTATATTTGCTACTAAGCTTTCTTTTTTTTGAAAACACAGCAACAATCTATCTGGAGAAGAACGTTAATTTAAAATGTGGTTAATTAAAGACAAAAGAATGTTAAATGACTGTTAAAGTAATTGATAAAATAAAGAGAGTACAATATGAAGATTGTACAGAGACCAATTCAGTTGGAAATACTCGGTTCTATATGCCTTACTACTAAATGCACTAAATACTACCTATCAAAGTGATCACTTGATGTTGGCTAAGCTTATTACCACTAGGTATGCGTGCGCTAATAGCTGCACTGAATTGAGATGTAGCAATAATAATTGGTAGCAACTAACGGCTACGGTAGTTAAATCATATGACTCGACAAGTTAATAAAAGAATCGAACTAAAATAAAACTATTGAAAGCATAGCTGTCCCTTGATTCATATTATAAAACGATAAAATTCAGAGCAGTTATATCACTTGACTAATGAATGAAATGAAGGAAAGTATCGAGCCAGCGCTTGACTTTTATTAAAATGAAAGAAGATTCAAAGCAATCAGATTAACTGGTCCGATAAACCAGTGAATAAATGTAAATAAGGTTAATGAACTACCTCAGAACTCGGCGTTAATGAAAGAAAATGACATAAAGTTTCCGTACACTACCCAAATCTAGTCGTCGAACTCTGGTGGAGGCGCCGGGCACCTTAAAATACCTCAGGTACTGCCTCTCGCTGGCCCTGAGGGGAAGATCTAGACGAGATCTCGAGTGCTCCGTGTCAAGATGTGCTGCGGGCAAGGCCTGCACTCTCTAGGACAGAGGTGGTTTCAACTGTAGGTAAAGGCAGCGGCCTACTGGTATGCGCGGTGGACCTCCTAGAAAGCTTGTACCCCTCCGGAAAGAGTTGTGGCCCTTCAATAGCTTCTGGCTCTCCAGAAAAAGTTGTGGCCCTTCAATAAAGCTTCTGGTCCTCCAGAAAAACCCTGAAATAATCCAGTGTGCATTAAACGAAGCCCCCTTACTTTAATGAAAATCATAGACCCCCCCTCTTGCATAAATACATCTTCTTCATAAAAAAAATTTCCCCAGAAAAAAAAACCATGGACTTGCAATGCCCATCAGCAAATAAAAGAGATATTAAGGTTCAGACAACTTGAATATAAAAAGATAGGTATGAATCACCCCTAAAAAGAATATATAAACTTCCCCCATATGATCAAAATTAAAGTTGCATTAAAATAAAAATTCGGATCAGATAAAATGGAGTAGATAAGATAACATGTGAGAAAAGCAAATGGCGGTATTGGCACAAAAAAAAGGTAACACAGATAAGCAATTAAGTCATTAATTTAGGCAAAACGATAGCAATAATTACCTCAAATTTGTGCGTGAGGGCTACTCTGAGAGATTCCACGGTCTCGGTCTTTTATGACGAACGTGAAAGCCGCTATAAATAATGGAAACAAAAAACGTTAGCATCATGGCGTTCACGCGCTTCACAGGCCATAGATAAAGAAATCCAGAGAAAATGCTTACCAATACAGCATGTAGAGCCCGAAAAATCGGTCGTGTTAAAACAAACAGAAACAACACAATAAATCCCCTAGCAAAAGGGTTGTGTTATATCATAATACTAAATGTGAAGTTTCTAGCTGCACTGGCAAACGTTCGCCTTACGAGCAAACTAGAAAAAGGACTCTCCAACGTTTTCGTCAATTTGCCTTCGAGATTAAATGCTGCGTCACAAGTAGTGATGGGCGGAATCATGCCGAGTGATTCGATACAAGGAATAATTTTAAGATAATAAACGACCGAGTTCTCGTTTATTATGATGGTAACATGACGGCGGAAGCCACGAATAGTGAGCTAAAATTACATTCTTCCAGAAATGCTAGGGAATACTCTTCAAAAATCTAAATCGAGAACGACAAAAACGCGATGGATAGCTCATCCCTACTATTTGGCATAAACCTCACAAAAACTAGTCTGCCGTATAAAACGAGAAATATATTTAAAGCAGAGGTCCAAAAACGATCTCCGGAATTGGCGGCCGGCTCCTGGCATTCATTAACCTAGGGTTCTCAAAAGGTAATAAAATATTCAAACTGAAATTAAAGTATGGGTCAATAAGTCAAATGCAACGTATTTGCAAGCTAACAGAATTCTTTAAAAATATAAAACGGTTGGCTGGCGGTTCCCGATGCAATATAAAACAAGCCAAGCTATTCTAATAATATGGTGCATTGCTCATCAACTAAAATAAATAGTCACAACGGATTATAAAAGCTAATACAAATACATAGCTAACCTATACCTAGAATATAGTTAACTCATATTAGGAAAGTGGCATTTACAAGCAAATCAAATTAATAAATTTAGAATTAATAAACCGATGCGATGGCAGTTTCAAGCGAATTGTTGGCAAAGCAAATTAATAAATTTAGAATTAATAAACCGATGCGTGCAAAATACAGCATCATTTTTTTCCCTAAATACGGCATATAAATGAAATTTTAAAATTGGCAAAATCGAACTGTTACAAATTCATTGCTAAGTAAAAAGCTTTCGATATTAAAAAGTCTTATTATGAGCGAGCACCTTTTGATGACTGAAATTCAAATTGTTTCACAGTCATCAGGTTAAATGACTAAAGATAGTTCCAGATCCTTCTTTTCACAAGTTAGATAACGTAGGCCGTCAAATTGAGTGAAAGCTAGGATTTTTAATGCTGAATTTAGACAAGCAGGAAAATATCTTGTGGTTAGATTCATTAACAGAGACTGAGTCAGCTTCTGTACTCTGGCATCTCAGCAGATAAATTATCCTCCCAAGGAGACTTTTTGTTCTTTATCTCAAAAATAACCTCTTTAATTTCATGCTTGTTTGTTTCGAAAAACAAAATGAGCCACTGCCAAGAAAATTTTTTAGATACAATAGTGGGTAAGACTTGGATGATACATTTTTGGTTATATTATTCGCTATTTTTTGTTTTGTTAACTGAGTGGGGAAAAAAATAGCATTTCCCACCTAAAATTAATGGGAAAAGTACCTTTTCGCAGGAAAATAGTAATCAAAATTCCTTCATTAATTATTTTTCTAATCTACGCTAAAATTTCATTTCAGCCCCGATTTATTCATCCGATGAAGAAGGATCCGACGTTGAAACTAGAAAGGGAAGAAAAAGCGACAAAGCAAGAGCAGCGCTTAAAGATTCAGATGATGATGAAAGTGGCAGTGATTAGATACTGGCCGACTGTAAGATTTTTTGTGTACTTTTTAGACTAAGGATTAGGTTTATGTAATAAAATTTTCTGAAGACCGCTGAAATAAATGATACGCGACTAATAAATAAAGTTTCTTTATTATTTCGTATTTCATATGCACAATGAATTGTATATATACTATTAAGATTATACAATTATTTGGAACATTTAAAACTTATTGCGCTAATAGCAGACTATTAATTATGTTACAAATTATATTTACATTTAGTAACAATAATGAGCTAAAGCTGAACGACAATTTTGTAAAACCTGCATAAGCATTTCCTTTCCTTATAATCGCTCAATACTCGTTTGTACTATTGCTTCTAATGTTTTTAGAATAAAACAATAGTTATTTACATTGTTAGCTGCGAAAGTTTACTTTTCTGTTCAAAGAGATAAGTTGAGGCCGTGAAAATCTTCCGAGATATTGGGAAAAGTTGTCGTGGCGTGCATTGTATTATTTTTTCCTACTACCGTTTTCATAAATAGTTATTTATGATTATAAGTGTTAAAAATACTTTTAACACAAATATCATACAATATTTTTTCCACACACAGCAATAAAAAGCATACAATAATTAAAAATTAAGTCTTTAGAATCTCTTACGTCCGGTAGTTTCTAGCATCATAGCATCATTTCTAGCATTGTTGGCTGATTTGTTTACAGAAAAATTGAAAATTTGAAAGGTCCTGTCGGTTTTATTATGACGCTAGCGCTGGCTGTTGTGATTTGCCAAAAATGGAAGAAATACAAGAAATCGATCCAGTTAAAGACGTACAAGAAGCTACTAACAGAGCTGCCTTGGATTTACTGCCACGAATTTAATATGAAATTGCTCATAATAAATTTGTAAAATGGTGTGAAAACAAAGGCGTACCTGGAAAGTATTCCGAAAACATATTCCTGGCCTATTTTGAGAAAAAGGCAAAGGTATGGAAGTCATCTTCTCTTTGGTTCCATTATTCAAAGCTATGCAACGTGTAAATAACAACGTAGATATCAGCAACCATTTTAAACTGATTGCCTACTTGAAGCGTCAAGCAGAAGGTTACCAGGCCAAAAAATCTAAATTTTTTACTAGAGACCAAATTGAACAGTTTCTGCGCACCTGACAATGAGTACCTTTTGATGAAAGTAGCTACGATTGTAGGCGTATCTGGTGCCTGCCGCAGGGAGGAGCTTTGTCAGTCGACTCTTGACAACGTGGAAGATATAAAGACTTCATTAGTTATTAAAATATCAGATACCAAAACCAAGGTACCACGAAACTTCACTATCGTTGGAAAATTTTATTTGGATTTTTTTCGAAAATATACTGATCTTCGTCCAGCAGATGTCGGACATCGGCGGTTCTTTGTAAAATATGTATGTACCAGAAATCCGATCGGAATTAATACGTTCGGAAAATTTCCTGCTGCTATAGCAAGATTTCTGCAACTTCCAAATTCAACACTCTATTGCTTTCGCCGTCGCTCTGCTAGCTTACTTGCCGATGCTGGAGCAAATTTGACGACAATTAAGCGGCATGGGAGATGGAAATCCTCAACCGTTGCAGAAGGGTACATCGTGGATTCCTTGGAAATTAAAAAATCTATTGCTCGAAAATAGCTTACAGTACAAACGCGTGAGCCGATGATGCTTCAACATCAACTGGACATGTTGTTTCTGTTCAATCCTCCTCAACCACGAATAACAGCAGAACTGAGGAAGAAATTCATATTTGAAGTTTTTCAAGTTGTACTACTAATATAAGTGTAAATAAATAAAATAGAAATGTTTATGACGTTTTTTTGAAAAAAATTACATTTTACTTTTAATACTAATGGCCAGAGCGTCTTTGCTTTCAGAAAAGTGGAAAGCTCGATAATAAAACGCACATTTTCCGATTTTTAAAAAAGAATTCACTTTACCATCCTAGGCACGAAAGTTGCTTTCGTAGCTAGCTAGCAGCGTCTAGCAACCAGGTAACAAAGGTTGACTTTCGCTTTCCATTACCAGGTTAAGGAAATTAACGTTTTTCTATGGTAATAGGAAAAGTCTATTTCAACAATCATAAACAGTCGAAAATACATTCAGATTTTCTCTATATAGACACGTGAGGTAACGTAATGAAAAAAAGATAGCGATTAATTGCCAATTAGATACATAGTAACCTGATGTGCGATAAGCAAATTGAGCGGCCGCCGTATCTCATATAGATCGTTTCAGCGCTTTGTGAATAAAATCTTATTTAGAAAAAGTAGCGCACGGAAATCGCTGGAAATTATTTTTTAAGTATAGCCGCTCGAGGGCATAACACTAATGAGTAATCAGAAAAACGAGGCTCAGCACCTCATGCCACATACCTTACAAAATTTCATAATGTGTACACACTTTTTACTGCTAGCTATTCTAAACGTTTTGTTCATCATTTTAATTTTTTGATTATTTCTTGTTTCTGAAAACTGGGGCATTATAAAACGTAAAGTATTTCAGCTTCATTAGGATTACATTGGAATAGGCGGCTTAAACGGTAATTATTTGCTACAAAAAAAATAGAAAAAACTACGTTTTCTCCTCCTTAATTTGCCTAGTTGGCAGTTATTTGCATTGTAATAAAAATTGTGTGTGAATAATTTTGATTCTGTACTTTTTCTAGCTCGTCAAATAAAAGGCGGCGGAAAGGCACCACTACCCCGGTTTGGTTTACTAAAATTAGGCGGTTTAATAAAATTAGGCGAATCTGATCTCATTGGAAAGAGCCTTTTTTTTGCTTTATCATCTTATTATAAATCACGTTATTCCAATCTTTGCTGTAGAAATTTGAGGGCGCTAATTAACAAACCAACAAACATTGCATTTTATTTTAATTCTATAGAATAGAATACTGTTCTGCGTTTTTTCAATCAGCGCTTTCACAGCAATGTTATTTGAGCAAACCGGAGTTTTTCAATATTTATCTTAATAACTATTTCCGTTTTCTCTACCACTTTATTTGATGAGCTAGAACAAAGCGTAGAACCAAAATTTTTAAGAAGTTTTTTGAGGTTAAAATGCAAATATTTTCAATATACCCAAACTATGCAAATTAGAGAGAAACCCCTCGTTTTTCAACTGATCGAAAATTATTAAGAATATTCTTAAGACTGCAATGCAAATATTTACAATATACCCAAACAAGGAGAAAAAACGTTTTCAACGTAGTCGTGTGTCCCCTAAATACGGTTGGTACCGAATTGGCCTAGGCCACCATGTGCAGTACAGACGGAGTCTTTTATCTGGAAAATATGATCCCAGATCAGAAATGCTCGCAGAGGCAACCTAGATATTGGCCAGGAGCCGAGAAATGATCGCGAACAACTTGGTCGAGTCCTGACGGGTCACTGCAGAATCAATATACATCTGCACCTGCTAGGAATTTAGGAAAATCCACTTGCCTTAATTGCCGGACACTGGAAGAAAGTCTATATCACTTAATAGAAATTTGTGACAGCTCGGGGGAGCCTAACACATTCACCTGAGAAGGGCTAAAGGTCCTTGACCTGAGACACCTGCAGTAATTCATTCGGAGTGACAAGGAGGCAGATGGGCAGAGATCAGAGTGGATGAATCGGAGTTGGTAAAAAGGACCTTTTTGGTCTAGTTGCTGGTCGTTCGCACCCCACTTGTAGTCATTGGTGTTACGTCTTTTATCTTGAAAGGATATGATCCCAGATCAGAAGGGCTTTCAGAGGCAACCTGTATATTATCAGGGAGCCGAGAAATGATCGCGAACTTGGTCGGAGTACTGCAGACTCAATAGACATCTGCACCTGCTAGGAATTTAAGAAAATCCACTTGTCTTAATTGCCGGACAGTGAAATAAAGTCCATAAGTAGTGTGTTAACGAGAGTGAGTCCTCACGGAGGAGGTAATTACCTCCTCCGTGAGGGCTGTCTCTCGTTGAGTTTTGAGGAGTCTCTCTCATCATGAAATAAGTTTGTGCCTTCCTGTAAAATCTAGTTCTACTATTAAGATACACATAAGTCTGGGTGTTGATTTTCTCTGTAATGTAACCTTATTCAATTACGCCTCGGTTACCGACCGGTCACACTCCACCTACCGAGGACGTTCTCCCACCAAGAAACAAGGTGTTGCCTTTGGTATAATCTTGATTCATGTCGACACTCCGCCTACCGAGGACGTTCTCCCACCATGAAACAAGGTGTTGCCTTTGGTATAACCTTGATACATTTTTAGGGTTCAAAACTTTAATTCAAAATTTGTACAGGTAGATAATGGTGAATACAAGAAAACGAAAAAGAAATAGTGGTTCCAAAAAGCAAGTGCTGAAAAAATTAAAGTAAATAACAAAAATCCCATAGACGAACAGTTCGTAGAAAAAGAAGGTATAGAAAATGAGTGTTTTATTTGCTTCAAATGGATGGAAAAGGCTGAAATTTGTGTTCCTAAGTCTTGCAATCATAAGTGCTGCTTTCAGTGAAGAAAGAAGTTTTGATATTATCAATACAAAATGGATGATATTATGGATGATGTAAACATCCAGTGAGTTTTGGACTTTCTAAATGTTAGAGATTTGGGTTCGATAGACATCGAAAAATTTCAATTTATAGGTGACCATGATGTCAACAATTTTATGGAAATCGAAGCAGAACCATCCAATCCAGAAGAAATGGAAACGGTTGGATTTTTCGACCGAGTGTTTTGCATAACGCAGAGTTATGCTGTTGTAACAACATTTCCGAATAGAGAAGATCACATATTGTGTTATTTTTGTTTTTCACTTCATCTCAGTTTTTTTCAAAATTCTACTATTCATAAACATGTTAATACCCACTATAAGAGGAAAATGGAATATTCAATTAATGATTTCAAATGTATAATTTGTTACAGATCATTGTATCATATAACCATACCAAACGCTTGTGTATATTGTAATGTTACTAATGGAGTTTTTGATATTGATGCAAACACTCATATTCCTATAGTACCGTATTATATAAGCTTATTTTAATCGTTTTCTCGTATTAACTATAAAAAAATAACCTGTACAAATTTTGAATTCCGTTTAACTATTATTAAAATGGCATAGTAGTTATTTGAAAAACAACAATCAAATTTGGCAAAATAATTTAAATATTTTTTATTTATCCTATTGTAATGTTACTAATGAAGTTTTTGATATTGATGCAAATACTCATATTCCTATAGTACCGTATTAGATAAGCTTATTTCAATCGTTTTCTTATATTAACTATAAAAAATAACCAACTATACAAATTTTGAATTCAATTTAACTAGTATTAAAATGATATAGTAGTTATTTAAAAAACAACAATAAAAAGTCGATATAACGCAAGGTCAACATATATGTAGATAAGGATGGGAAATATATTAAATTTATGATGACAGAAACTCCTCAGTAATTCAACGAGAGAGAGCCCTCACGGCGGATGAGGTAATTACCCTCCTCCGTGAGGACTCACTCTCGTTAACACACTACTTCCATATCACTTAATAAGAATTTGTAACAGCTTGGAGGTCCCTAGGAAGAAAACCTTCGGCTCAAAACCTTCGGCTCCGCAACATTCTCCCAAGAGGATAAAGGTCCTTGACCTGAGACACTCTGCACTAATTCATTCGGAGTGAGAAGGAAGTAGATGGACAGAGATCAGAGTGGATAAATCGGGGTTGGTAAAATGGACCTTTTTGGTCGTCTCCACTTGTAGTCATTGGTGTTACGCCCTTTAACTGCCATACTACAAACTTGAAAATAATTTCAAGCAATTTCTCCTGGTTTTATTAAATAACTTTTTTTCCGCAAAGCTGACATGAAGCATTTTTTATTTACGTCGCAAAATATGCTTATCCGGAGGGTATAAAATCTGACTAGATATTAGCGGCGTTCACACGTAGACTTAATCACGCAATTTTGGAACGTCCCATTCGAATTGCGCGCGATTAAACGAGTGTGTGAATGGTTAAAACACGTAAATGATTAGCACGCATGATGCGCGTGGTACTAGCTTAGCTGGTGTATAGTTCGCGAAAGTACATCCACCCCAGAGTTTCGTTATGAGTCGAAATTAAACCAATAGGAATGTACAAAAATGACAGTTATGAAATTTGAAAAATGTAAAAACAAAGCCAGTAACTTTTTCTGCTAGATTAGAACTGATGGGCATGCCATGGGCTAGTTTTTGTTGGTTGCGCCCCCGAAGCGAGCGGAGGGTCATGCGTTTTCCCTCGCTTATCTAGCTCCGCCAATTAACTGTCAACTGTCACTTTTGTGTATTCCTATTGGTTGTGGGGTAAATGTACTCTCGCGTTTAGTTCATCACTGCATCTTGTTTAATAATCATAGGTGTAATAATTGTCAATAATTTATCAAACGTGTGTGAATCCATTTTAGATAGTTTCTGTAGTAGTTAGAATGCCCGAATAGATTCAGATCTTTTCCAATTTCTTGATTCATTCGGTTCTTATATAACGCTTTTTGCCCTTCTTTTGTAACATTGTGTTGTAATTATATGAGTAGATAGCAGCGGTGACAATTATCACTTAAGACAAGAACAGTACAAACGAGTAACTCCACTTCCAAGAGAATTTTTAAAAAAGCTAATTGGGAAGTATATCAGGACAAAGTTATGATATCACTTCTCACTGATGGTCACAGAGATTATGGGGAATTTAAAGATATTATAAACTCTGCAGCAGACGAATCTATACCTTCCGTTGCTAATGATAAAAATAAAAAAATTAAATCTAGAATCCCATGGTGGGATGATGAATGCTCGCAGGGACTGGCTCGAAGAAGGATTTTCATTAGTAACTTAAAATATAGCCCGAATTGGGGGAAATATTTACAAACAAAAAAAGTCATTGCTGAAACACGTAGACTATTTTGATCAATAAAACGGCAAAGTTTCCAGAAATTTTGTTCTACATTAAACAGGCTCTCTCCTCTACAGAATGTCTGGAAAGTCATTCGAAACTTTTCAAATGCTAATAGTAATACGAGAAATTACAGTCTTCCAGGCAGCAATTTAGCAAAGGAAATCCTTGCAAATTTAAGTGTTTGTAATATTGAGCCCAACTTTATGTTATTAGATCCATTCGAGAATCCTAACATTCCTAACAAATTTACAATGATAGAGTTAGATAGTGCCTTGAGTAATAGGAAAGATCAGAGTTATTTATCTCTGGGAAAGACTCTGCCACTGGCAAAGATCAGATCTCTTATTCGATGCTAAAATACCTACCACAAAGGGGTAAGCAATTATAACTAAATATATACAATGGGTGTCTAGAAAGTGGAAGTATTCCAAATGAATGGAAGTCGATGCTCATATACCCTATTTTAAAACCAAACAGGAATAAAGATTGTGCCTCTAGTTACAGACCAATTATTGCACTTACTTCTTGTGTAGCCAAGGTTCTGGAAATTTTGGTACAAAGCTGAATAGAATGGGAGCTAGAAAACGGTTGCGGTTTACCAAAAAAACAGTATGGTTTTAGACTAGGGAAGGGATGTCTGGATTGCTTATCATATTTAACGTGTAAAGTCTTATGCGGATTTTCTAAAAAGAAATTCACCGTGGCAATCTTCTTGGATATTTCCGCTGCCTATGACAATGTAAATGTTCGATTATTGTATCACAAACTGGGTACACTTAACATACCCATACATGTCTCGAATTTAATTTATGCACTCCACGCCACTAAAAATGTTTATATCAAAGACAGAGATCAAGAGACTCATGGTCCGTCTCAATCGACGTTGGGACTGGCCCAGGGTTCCCCCCTTAGTCCTTTGTTATTTAATATGTACACCAGATATCTTCATCACATTTTTCCTAACGACATCTCTGTAATACAGTATGCTGATGATCATCTGGTCATATTATTAACAGGGAAGGACATCACAAGATTGAAAGAGCAAATTAACTCTGCCTTGTTCACCATGCATCTTTGGTTCGAGGAACATAACTTTTCTCTGTCTCCCAATAAATCCAAAGCCATCCTATTTAGACCAGGTTTAGACCAGGAAAAAGCTTGATGAACTTAGATCCAGTTACCTGCAATAATTCTATAATCCCGTGGGTTAAGGAAACCAAGTATCTGGGTGTAACTGTCCA
Organism: Pissodes strobi; assembly: GCA_016904865.1. NCBI lineage: Eukaryota > Metazoa > Arthropoda > Insecta > Coleoptera > Curculionidae > Pissodes > Pissodes strobi. The sequence goes on from MU188836.1 coordinate 38,086, forward strand.
CAGTAATTTGAAATGGAATAAACAAAATTTCAGATATAAAGGTAAAAGCCAAAAAGGGGATTAATGTAATGAGGGCTGTCTGCCGCGTCTGGTGGGGGGCAGACCCGTTGACGTCGGTGCACCTGTATAAAGGGATTGTACCCTCCCATATCGAATATGCTGCTATTCTATTTAAACTTATAGCCAAATCTTTGTTAGAAAGTTTAGACAAACTGCAATTTGAAGCATTGAGAATTGTGATGGGATGCATAAAATTTACCCCTACAAATGTCCTGCTGGTGGAATTTTCTGAGATGTCTTTGGAAATGAGAAGGAAAATGCTATCTCAAAAATTCATCCTTAAAAATTTGGCATTAGCAAATAATCCAATAATTAATTATCTCCAACAAATAGTGTCTACAATGGACGATGTGACAAACAAGTACTGGAGGAGGAAAGATCCCCCTTACCTAATTCAGGCTTTCAAGGAACTACTAGGATATAGAGAACAGTTGGAAATCAAGGAAGTGCTTCCATATTATAAATACAATTTTTTAAACCAACTTACCAAAATTTCGATTGTAGACCTGGGTCTGGAAAAATCTGGAATCTTTAAGAGTAAGGAGTTTGTAGAAAAAGCAAACTGTAGAGCTCCAGCTCATACATGGATATTTACTGACGCTTCAAAGGATATCAAGTTTAATACTGTGGGCTATGACGTATTTTGTCCTTCCTTGGATTTTAAGTTCTCCGAACGCCTCCCATCTGAAATGCAGATCTGCACTGCCGAAATTATAGCAGTTCACAGAGTCCTTTGGCTATGCATCATTTTTACTGACTCAGCAAGTGCTATTCAAAAGATCAACAAAAATATTATATCCCCTAAACTGGATTATATATCTTTTCAAACTAAACAACTAATCTTAGATGCAAATCGTAATACCTTTAATATTGTTTTATCATGGATTCCAAGTCATACAGGCATTCAGGGAAATGAGATAGCGGATCAGCTTGCCAATATCGGCAGATCTCTCCGTATTCCATAAGATATCAAACTGGACAAATACGATTTAATGCCACATATTAAACAAAATGCCCAAAAACAATGGAATTCTGAATGGAAAATCTCCACTCAGACGAAAGGCGGTTGGTACGCTTCGGTGCAAAGGCAATTCCCATGAATCCCTTGGTATAAAAATATAATATATGTAGACAGAAGACACATTGCCACAATAATTCGAATGAGGACTGGACATTGTCTTGTCCCATCTCATCTATTCAAAATTGGTGTGATAAATATCCCAAATTGTGAGTGCAATACCGGCACGGCAGATCTTCAACATGTCCTTTTTGAATGTCCTGTGAACCTGTGATGGACGGAGATTTGTATCAGGAGTTGACAAAAGCAGGAATCGACAGCCCGGTTTCAGTTAAATCTCTCCTTTCTAACATCAACAATAACTATGAGACTCACAATGGGATATCTCTTGCATAACAAGGCTAAACTTTGAGAAATATCAACATCCAGTCACATACACCTACATAATAAAATGTTTTGCCCTATTTTTTTTTATCTTTCGACTTTTTTCAGTTTTACAAATAGTAAAAGCCTGTTCTCTTCTTTTAATTGATTGTCTACACCCATTCCTTTATTCCTGTGTTCCGAGGCAACATTTCTGATTGTGTAAAGCTCTCCCGTTGCCCGAGAGAGAGAAGAGTTTATCCTGTGTTGTGTATGTTTTATACTAACTTTCATTTTAGCCCAAGCAGGCGCTCATTTAATTGGACTATGACAAAGGTCAGACGCCTTTGACCAGGCAGTCCGGAAGTTAGGAAACACCAGTAGCTGGGTAAATGCGTAATCGCGAAGCCCATAACCAATCAAGCAAGCAAGTAGATTCCGATCTTTTTCAATTTCTTGATTCATTCGGTTCTTATATAACGCTTTTTGCCCTTCTTTTGTAACATTTTGAGTAGATAGCAGCGGTTACAATTATCATTTTCTTTTCAATATCCATCCTTAGAATAAAAATTATATTAATACAATAATTTGTAAAACCTTACCAAAAATTTCAAATTTACCTGAAAATCCACACACGCGGGATATACCCTTGCAGTTTTAAGCTACGAAAAAAAAAGAAGGATAAAACCGTGTCTATTCCTACTACAACGATCTTGGCGCTCCACGCTTCACTCATCTCTCCCGAACTCGTGATTGGAGCGGGACGTTTCAAAAATGCGTGATTGAGTACGTGTGAATGCCGCTATTCTCGCTTATCGTCTTCCGCGATCTGATTCCGTATCACAGTTGTTGATACCTCATTATTTTTTTGCCTTTTGAAGCGTTTACTGTATAATATTGAAAAGGATAACAAACTGAATCATGCATAAATAAAAACTACTTTTGGTATTATAAAATTTTATGTTAAATGTCCAAGAAATCTGACTAGGCCGAATTAAAAAAAAACTATTTCACATTTTAAGCAAAATTCAAATACTTAGTATCTGCACTTTTTTCATACAAGATAGTTTTTTAATAAAGTAATATTAAAAAATTTGATAAAATTGTCAGGAACTATAAATAACAAAAATTATATAATTAATTAATATTATAAATTAAAAAAAAAGAGGAACCGTAAAACATGAAAAACTATATTCTGAAATTCCTAGTACGTATCAAGCCAAATTTGAAGAGGCTAAAAGCAGGTGTTTCTCATTCGCCGTCACCCTTAAAGAATTTGATAATTATTCATATAGCCCTCCCCTTTTCTGGCGGCCACTATAAATTCGTAACGTGTTTGCACATGAACTTACTTGAAATCGATACATTTGTTGTTAACTATCCAACCACTAATTAATTATTGGAAATATTGCCATAGTGGCCTTCCAATGCGCATAATTTCAAAAATTCTTGCCTCTGACAATGTAACAATAATATGGCACTAACAAAAATATAAACCCTTATTATAAACTTTTGTTTCAAAAATCACCTTGCACACGTATGTCTTTTCACACACATAATAAAATGAGGACTATGTTAGTTGTTTGTACTACAAACACCAAATTTGTCAACTAATATTGGTACCGTTAGAACTTTCCACAAACATTTATTAATTTCTAATTACTCTAGCGTCTCTTTAGTACTCTAATGCAGAAAGATCATGGCCTTTCATTTTGTGCTGAGTCTTTATATGCGTATACAATGTCCCGCTGTGCGAGTACGACTGGTGGCATATCTTACAGGTATAGGGCTTCTCTCCTGTGTGTCGCCGTAAGTGGCAAGTTAGCACATCCCTTCGCGCGAAACTTTCGTCACAATGTGGACAATGGTATGGTTTTTCACCGCTATGCATTCGCATGTGTATTTTCAGTTTATTACTGGCAGAAAACCTAAAATAAAAAGAAACGAAAATGAAAGTAAGATTTTTTATATTTATGTTAAATATCGTCAGATTTTGTCTTTAAGAATAATTATGTGTTTGATGATGAATGTATTATAGTTTGGGTTAGAGGAAGAGATCGAAGTTGCGTAAATGACGATGTGGAATATTCAGATTCACCTTGGAGAGGAGACCAGGAGAATCCTTTAGCCCATTAAGAAATTTATAGAGAAAGCACAAATCAAACTGCAAGAGTCTCCCCTCAAGGGTCTCAATGTTTGATCTGAGAAGCATCTTAAACCTATGGTGCTAGTTATCAAAGTTTACTCCCATTTTACAAGCAGCACATCACAGGAACTTATTCTGTACCCTTTCCAATGAGTCAATATGTCCGATACTCAAGTGACCATACAATTGAAGAATATTCCAAGTTGGTGAATAACCAAATTCGATTTTGAAGCTAGTGTGAATGGCACTAAATGCATGAAACAAATCAAGTGTGTTAGCAAAGGTATCATTATAAGAAAGTGAGCGATTGGTAAATAAAGATCATTGTGTGGTGTCAGTTAATAATATGAGAACTTAGTAGAATATCATAACTATAGAGTGGCGTAAAATGTAATCTACATGAGATACAGAAGCTTTAAACAGTTTTACAGGTGCGCGTTATTTAATATTATGTGTGTTACAAGTCAACAATCTATTTGTGGGGGACATGGACCCACAGCCTTGAATCACTGCAGTCATCCACCGACTGGCAAGTGTATAACGAAGCCTTTATTCCACAACCTCTATCCATTTTAACATCGAGACACTGTTCACACTTCTCTTGTGAAAGGCAGCAACCCCCCTATCCAAGTACAAGCCGCTCCACTTTATTAATACTCATTACCAAGCGAAAACAAGTCAACACTAGGCATATTAATATTCTTTGAGTAAATTATTTTCAACGTCATCTAACCATATAATAATAATGGGTACTTACTTTTTGTTGCACAAATTGCATTCATATGGTTTTTCTCCAGTATGAGATCGCTTATGACTAATTAAATTACTTGGCTGGAAGAAACTTTTACCGCAAATGTCGCACTTGTATGGTTTCTCTCCTGTGTGTCTTCTCAAATGTACTCTTAGAGCGGTAGGTGCTGTAAACCTTGCTGTACATATCATGCATTCAAATGGTTTTTCCCCTAAAAAGTCATAAGGTTCAAAACTGAGGATCTAAAAGACAACTGTCATAAAGCAGGGAGATAGTAACTGTTTTAGCTCGAATTTTATAAGGTGGCATAAAACTAGTTCCAGTTAATCTATGTAATACAATAGGCCTAAAAAAGAAATGTTTTAAAACTAGATACATTTCAATATTCAAAACTTAAAAAAATATTTTAGTTTTTAGGATATTTTAAAGTTCAATTATTGCATTATAATACAACTGTACATTCTGATAAAATTGCTTAAGATGCAATAAAGCCAGTGGCTTCCAACAGTTTGCCTCATTTCTAAATTCCATTGTAAGGGCCATCGTAGGACAGACTTAAAGAGATCTTCAAGAAAATGGATTTTTTCGAATTAAAATAAAAAGCAACATTTTTGAAGAAATACTAGGATCTTTATTTTAATGCAAAATAACTGCCCATTCCAAACTTTAATTCCCTCAACATATACACATACTGAACCTGCCTCAGCGGAGGAATTCCTCAAGTCTTGATGTAATTCTCTCGAGTCTTTCATCCTCAACAAAAATGATTGTGACTGGTGATTTTAACATTAGCTTTGTTGATAAATCCTCTGTTAATACTATAATGCTTGCAATTTGCTTGATACCCATGGTTTATGTATGCACATTGACGAATCGACTGGTGTCACGGACAGTTCCCTCGACCACAATTGATTATTTATGTTCAAATTACGAAAATGTGGTCTCTTCAGCTGCCAATGCGGGACTCTCTGACCATGAGGCGGTAAGTGGCATCATTGATTGTTCAAGAAATTTGGCTCGAGCCTCCACGCGTAGTCCTGGTAGAATTTTTAGTACAGCTAACTTCAATGAGTTTAATCATTTATGTCTTGGTGCGAATTGGCAAAATTTACATCTGACTTCAGATCCAATCGCCAGTTTTTACAACTTAATGTGTGAGCATTTCAATGAAGCTTTTCCGGTGCGGTTGATTAGGAAAAAAGTAAAAAAAAGAAAAGCCTTGGATCACAGGGAGCCTTAGGATTTCGGGTAGGAACCTCCGCTCTCTGAACTATGTTAAACATTCACTAACAGTCAGAATGTCGTAAGTTATTGCAATAAATATCGTAGCATTTATAGGAATACTATAAAGGCTGCCAAAATCGCTCACTATAATAACAGACTCTCTAAAGCAAAAAATAGGCAAAAGGAAAGTTGGGCCATAATTAATAGCTTTCGTAATTTTAAGCCATCTCACAATGGTCCTAATATTGATCTAGAACACCTCAATAAGTTTTATTGTAACGTAGCAAATAATCTTACAAAAGATTTGTCACCTAAATCTGACTCTTTGTCGTATCTCGGAAATATATCTACCATTGACTCATTTAGCTTTGTCGAAACATACAGACAGGAGATTGTGGAGGTTATTTCTGAGATAAAAAACAAAAAATCGTGTGGAGACGATAAAATCTCTGCCGAAGTTCTTTCGCAGCTGCCTGATGCTTGTGTCAATGGTAATTGGTCGAGGGGAGTGTTTCCTGCTTGCCTGAAGTCGTCCTTAGTGATCTCACGCGGAAGACCCATCTATTTATCGCCCAATCTCTCTACTCCCAACTCTATCTAAAGTTATAGAGAAACTTTTAAAGAAAATAATCTGGAACTACCTTCAGTCCTTCAACCTAATAACTGAAAAGCAATTTGGGTTTCAAACATCGAAACGGACCCATGATGCCATTTACAAATTCCTTGAAAGGGTTTATTTTGGATTGAATCAGGGTGGGACATACTGCGGCGGTGTTCTGTGATCTGTCCAAGGCATTTGATTGATACGGCTTCCGGGGTGTGGCTGACTCCTGGTTTAAATCTTATTGCTTGAGGGGCGTTCTCAGACTGTGGTAGGCTCAGGAGAAAGGTTTTCTGTCTTGGGAGTTGACTGCGGAGTTCAGCAGAGCTCTGTTTTGGGTCCTATCTTGTTCCTGTCATATATCAATGACCTTGTCTACCTTAAAATCTCGGGACTCTCTACTATTTTTGCTGACGACACCTCAATATTGTGGCAGAATAGGAATCTGGTAAGACTTAAGGAAATTATAGTGAATGATCTGAGGATTATTAAAGAATGGTTTAACTCTAATCGCCTTTGCTTGAACTTGACTAAGACTCACATTGTTTCAGTGTCTCAAGTTTCTTGGTGTGCTAATTGCTGGTGAGTTTGAGGATATTTTAACCTTGAGTAAGAAACTTTAATCCGGCTGCTTTGCTATTAGAGTTGTTAGGGAGGCGTTGGGCCTACAACTAGCGCGAAATGTATATTTTGCGCTTTTTGAGTCCCACCTGAGATATGGTATTTCATTTTGGGGTGTTTCCAATCAGCTTCGAGTGGAAGCGGCCCTAGGTGGTAGATGCATAAGCCTACTCGCATCGTCCGGTGAAAGACCACCCCACCAGAATTGGGGAGCGCTAAGTGGTTTTCCCAAATCACGTTCCGCTCCCGCGCTGGTGATCCCGGGTCTCACAGTAGGAGTATATGGACATGATGGTGCTTCCAGGATCAAAATATTCCGGAGGTAAACTCCCCGGCCATTCGGATCTCCGGGCGCTGGGTGGCCCTGGGAGCCCTTCATTCCGCATTTTACAGACAGCAAAGATACCGAACCAATTTAGAATAGATTTCTGCAACATAAGAGGCCTAAATACAAACATAAATTCGGTACACCAACATCTACAAGCAAATAGACCACACATATTAGCCCTTACAGAAACACAAGTATGTTCTACAACAACAACAGTGAACTACCTCTATCCTGGTTACGACTTACATACCCGATTTAGATATAAGTTCGGAATATGCCTTTTTGTCCGAAGCGACCTTTCATGTCATCGCGAGGAAACACTCGAACCGAACAACCTTGACGTCATGTGGCTCAAGTTCACCGCCAAGGGATTAACCAAGTTTATATGTTGTCCCTATCGCCCTCCGAGCGATAGAGCCTACCAAAACTTTTTCTCAACACTAGCTACCACCTTTGACTCAATACAGGTCGATCACCCCAGTTCAGAAATAATCGTTCTGGGAGACTTCAATGCCCACAACACCAACTGGCTCAAACATCACAACAAGACCGACAACGAAGGTAGAGAGGCTGAAGCATTTGCCATCAGCTGCGGGCTTACTCAACTTGTAGACGAACCAACTCGAATCTCAGAGAGGGGCGAATTCGCCGCCCTCCTGGATCTTTTTCTGACCACCAATCCTGACCAGTACAAGGTTACAGTTGGTCCGCCATTAGGTACCTCTGACCACAAACTTATTACAACGGTTTGTGAATTGCCACTCATACAGAAGGATCCACCATTGCCTCGCAAAATCTGGCATTACAATTCTGCAAACTGGGACGATCTGAGGCAGTTTTACCTAGATTTTCCTTGGCTCGACGTCTGCTTTGCCACTGACGACCCGTCAGACTGCTGCGAAGAGATCATGCAAGTAATCTCCTCAGGAATGGAAGCATACATCCCAAATTCCATCAAGTTACCATCAAAAGGAAAGCCCTGGTTCGACAAAAGATGCGAAAGAGCTGTAGGAAGGAAACAGCAAGCCTATAAGTACTGGCAGCAAAATCAGACCGCTGAAAATCGCAATTATTTTATCGAAGCGAGAAACGAGTGCAAGCTTGTGATCGACGAAACTAAGGACAAACACAATCAAAGGATCAGGAATAAACTTTTGCAATGCCCCAGTGGCTCCAGGAATTTCTGGTCGGTAGCAAAGGCAGTAAGTAACAACTTTACAAAAACGTCTCTCCCACCTTTGACGGACGAACGTGGCATCACGGCGACTACAGCCAAGGAAAAAGCAAACATGCTCGGCAAAATGTTTTCATCGCACTCTACCTTAGACGTGCCCCAAAGCAAGACTCTCCCCACTATACCGAACATCAACACCACCATGGCAGAAGTCAAGTTTTCTCATCGTGATATTCGCAAAATCCTTAAAGAACTAGATACGCAAAAGGCATCAGGACCGGACGGAATACCTGCCATCGTGCTAAAGAACTGCGCCAACGAACTAACACCTGTTTTTTCCAGGCTTTTTTCTCTTTCTTACAGAAAAGGGATTTACCCATCCTCTTGGAAAGTCGCTCGAGTGCAACCTGTTCCAAAAAAAGGCAAGAAAACCACGCCCTCAAACTATCGCCCGATTGCCTTGCTTCCAATAATCTCCAAAGTCATGGAACGTGTAGTCAACCAGCAACTACTCAAGTACCTCGAGAGCAACAGAATAATCAGCGATAATCAATACGGCTTTCGCAAAGAGAGATCGACAGGAGATATATTGGCCTATGTCACTCATATATGGAGTAGGGCAATTGAAAACTACGGAGAGTCTCGAGCGATTGCGTTGGATATTTCAAAGGCATTCGACAGAGTTTGGCATGACGGACTGCTCAACAAACTGCCGTCCTTGGGACTGCCTGCCTCTCTCTGCAGCTGGCTGGCCAGTTTCCTTAAGAACCGATCCCTACATGTTGCAGTCGATGGACACATCTCGGACACATTTACCATCAACGCGGGCGTGCCTCAGGGCGCAATACTTTCACCAACTCTGTTCCTCATCTATATTAATGACCTGCTGATCGAAACGAATAATCCTGTTTACAGTTTTGCAGATGACAGTACCCTTGTCTCCCACTTTAGATCAGAAAAACCCTTACCAGCGACTGAGACTCATCACCGCAGACAGGAGCAGATTACAGCAATTAATCAAGACCTGGAGAAAGTTCAAACTTGGGGCGACCGAAATTTGGTCCAGTTCAATGCAGCGAAGACCCAAGCAGCAACGTTTACTAAGAGGGCCAATACAGCGGGCCCTGACATCATTATGGCAGGATCGACCATTCCTTCATCCTCGTCAATCGGGCTGCTGGGTGTCTCGGTCAACAGCAATATGTCATGGCATGACCATGTTGCTAACATCGCAAAATCAGCCTCCCAGAAGCTTGGTGCGCTATTTCGCAACAAGAAACTCTATACACCGCAGCAGTTGCTCTTGCTGTACAAAGCGCAAATAAGACCGTGCTTAGAATATTGCTCACATATCTGGGGTGCCGCACCAAAGCATACCCTAAAGCTGCTGGATTCCATTCAGAAGAGGGCTGTGCGTCTCGTCGGCGATCCGGAGTTGACCCGGAATCTGGATAGTCTGGAACATCGCAGACATGTGGCCGAGATGTCTCTGTTTTACAGATACTTTCACGGCAGATGTTCCCAGGATTTGGCCCACATAATCCCGCCCCTGGCAACTCCTGTCAGGCAGTCCCGACAGACGGCAGGGGCGCACCAGTTCGTCGTACAACTAGAAACACCTAGAACATCGCTTTACCAGAACTCCTTTGTCTGGCGCACTGCATCACTGTGGAACTCACTTCCAGGACATCTGTTTCCCACTAATTACAACCTACAAATATTCAAGAACCGTGTCAATCAACATCTTCGCACACACACCGCTCGTCGAGCGCCATAGGATCTACCTTTAGTGTGTGTGCCACTGCCATAAAAAAAAAAAAAAGGGACTTTTGCATATGCTCTTTGTTCTCCAAAAAAAGCACTTCGATTTATTGTCAACATAAGTCAGAGAGATTCTTGTAGGCCACATTTTACATCGCTTTTTATTCCGGAGACATCTACTCTTATTTTTAAAAATCGTTTTAGGGTTCAGGGTCCTTCTCCTCTTTACAATACCCGTCAGAACCTCAATTTACATCTACCTATCCCAAGGACTACTTTAATTAAGAAATCCCTCATTTATAAAGGTCGTAAATTATACAATCACCTGCCGAGCAGCCTGAAATCAATACAGACTCTAAAATCTTTTCGCTTTTTACTTAGGAAATTGCTTCTAAGTAAAGCATACTACAATTTGGAGGACTTCTACCGGGACACGCTATGAGGTATTCTTAAATTTTCCGGTAATGAACCTATTGTTAGTGTGCATTTGACTTTCTTCTGGTTATATGTATTTTAAACTTATTTATATGGATCTTAACATTTCATATTAAAAATTAATCGCCTAAACGCAAATATATCCTTACCTGTATGAGTGTTTAAGTGAACTGTTAAACCATGCTTCTCAGAAAAAGATTTTCCACAGGTACTACATAAGTATGGCTTTTCCTTTGTATGCCTGCGTATATGGGCTTTAAGGTTGGCTGCGAACTTGAACATTTTATGGCAGATATTGCATTCGTGCGACGGAATAATGTGACTAGTGTCAGGACGTGGTTTCGGCTGAAAGAAAACAATTTTTATAAGCCAAATTATTACAAAATATTTTATCTGTCAAAATAATATAAAAGATCAGATATTATATCTTGTATTGGACATTTTAAGATCACTCTGCAGAGAGCTAAATAGGTACCGGGTGTCTCGAAAGTCCTAATATACCTATGAAATTAGTGGTTTTGGAGAAACCGAATATTTAAAGAAAAATTCTGACTGACTCTTTTAGACGGTGGCACTAAAAGGTTTAAAAACCTTAAATGCAATAATTTAATAAAAATAATAATGAATGCTAGCGATTTGTTTGGATAGCACTTCAGTGAAACTAAATAAACGAGGACTATACCAGCAGTAATTATGGCTAATGTAAACGCCAAGACTGACAAAGGCAAAAGTAGCGAATTTATTGGTGATTATTGATTGACACAAGAAATGGACGTGGAAAATGGCTCATTTTTCTTGCAGAAGAGATAGTTGCGTGGTTTCTAATACTTGCCATACTTTACACCTCCACATGGACTTCAGCATAAGTGGTAAACACAGATAGAAACCAAATCGACTATATCCTGATGACGTCCTAGTCCTCTAGTTTTAATGTTTAAGATCTTTAAAAAAATTAGGAGAAATACACCCACGAAAAGATGGGACACGAGAAGACTGAAAGAACAATGAACAACCGAAACAGGCACAATTAACATCAGAAAATCGTAAAAGTCAAGTATAAAGGAATAATACATAAAAGTTTTTAATGAGTTTGGAGAAGGATCCTTGAGAACTCAAAATAGAAAAAGATAAATAGGATGAGGGATAGAGCGCTGGAATTAGGGAAATAATGAAAATTAAAAACAATTTCGTAAGGTTAGGTCAATATTAGAGTTTTAATAATCTCCTGATACTGCTAACATGGTTAGCGAAACGGGCGTCGAGTGCAAAAATTCGGTTTCAATATTGAGTATAAAACTCCGTTGTAGGCCAAAGGTTCAAAACCCCAACTTAATATTAAACCGCTAACGTTCTGGCACGAAACCTATTTTTACAATTTCTAGATTCGTGCGTATAAATTATATATATGAAAAAGCATATAGGAATGTGTAGCTTCCTACTGCGCCACTGAATTATTATCAATCTTTCCATTAGTCAGTCTGGACATATTAGCCTCTATTGAGATAGTTGCCACACTTAGTTATAGCCACTATTTTCCAAACAAAATTGTTTCTTGCAGTACCTGTTGATTGGCACGCAGCTTACTTACTGTATTTCCAAGCTGCACATAACATGCTTTAAATGTTTCGGGTAAGACGATATCTTGAATAACTACAATAGCAGCATTTGTATAATAATAGGCTTGTCTACGTCGATGACTTAAATCACCACAATTCACCACAAATCTGTTAAAATATTCAGCAGTACTAGGAAGAACGGGTGCCTGATTTCTTTGACAATAATTCAATAATGCACCTCATGTATTGTACCTTGTAGTTTGCTGGTCGTTCTCCTGTGTGGGTCCAAATATGTTTCTTCAGGGTCTCCTTCATTGCAAAACATTTCTCACAATATGGACAACCATAAGGTTTTTCACCGCTGTGAGACCTCAAATGTATTTTGAGTTTACCACTGTGATTAAACCTAAAACTCGAAACATTTCTCCATCAACTATTACATAATTTAGAAAAGGATATTTCACAAAAAAAAAAAAACGGGGTACAATCATGTGCGTTACAAAAATATTTACAGATTCTAAAATTGAAAGCTACGAATTCAAATAAATCAGTTTTTTTGGTTTCCTGTGGTATTATATAGACGTGCATGCAATATAATAATAATAATAATATAATAAATAAATACTACTTTATAGTCACTCATCCTCATTAATAGATAAAATTTATAAAACAGGTAATTACGGTGTTTATAAAGTGGTTGCTCTTTTTTAATGGCCGCTGCTTGTAGTAGGTTTATATCATATAATATTGCGTTATTATTGCGGAAAGATCGTTTAAAGGGGATGTTCAATGATTTTGAATTTTCAAAAGATACATATTACGAGTGTTGATGCTGCGAGTTGCCGCTGTATGAATCAGTTGTATGTATGTAATTCTTTATTCCAGTAAAAATTAATTACATAATACCCAAATGGGTGTGGAAAAATGTCAAAATACCATATCCTATATGTCTATATACAACTAGTATTAGTACATTTCAGAACCTACATCTACATCATTGTAGAACTCTTCCAGTGAGTAAAATGCTTTTTTTATTAAGAACTTTTTTAAAGTGATTCCTAGCTCAGATCTGGGCAATATTCGAACTCTTTCAGCAAATTTGTTGAATATTTTCATTATTGAGTATTTCACGTTTCATTGTATGTAAGAATAGTTTAGCTTTTCACAAATCAAGTCATTTTTATGTCTAGTATTGTATTCGTGGTTCAGTTTATAAACACTAAATAAGTCTAAATTATCATGTACAAATAGCACTGATTCCAAAATGTAAATCCTAATGACTGTTAAAATTATTTTGTTGATAAATACTGGTCTGCAGCTCTCTTGTTGATTTAATTTGTAAATACTACGGAGACAACGTTTTTGTAATATAAGTATCCGAGGAGCATCCACAGAGTTACTTCAGAAAATTACACCGTATGTCAGCCTTGAATTCAAATACGCGTAGTATGCCGGCATCTCCACATCAACACTTACATTTTCTGACAATATTCTGAGAGCATAACAGTGACGGGAAACATCCCCTATAAAATATTACACGTAAACGCTCGCTTCTGAAAATAGAAAAACGCTCCGGTACGTAAATAAGTGTTATATTAAGACTAAATTATATACGATAACAAATAACTTAAACTATAGTGAACAAAATATGATAGACAGTTCAAAAATCAACGGTATCATTGTCTATTCCGACTCGTAACTGCCTTTTTCGCTTTTTCTCCGTCGTCGTTGCTACTAATCAGTTTGCTGACTATTGCAATATCGAAGCAGACTGAATATTTGTACCGGGTGGCACAAATACAACGATGTCGAATTTTCAACATCCCCCGCCACATAGTTCACATGTTGTTGCCAATCTAACCTAACATCTAAAGTTACTCCCAAGAATTTTACACTCCGAGAAGTGTTCATACGCCTACCATCGAGAGCAATGGGAATAGTAGGGGTTGTTCGGTTTGCGAATATTAGAAGTTGCGTCTTTGAAATATTAAGCGATTAAGGTCATAAAATACTTTTTCAGAATATCAGTCGCTGTATATACCTTTGATAAAAGTAGATTAGCATCATGTTCACTGAAAACAAGGGTAGTGTCATCAGCGTAAAGTACTGTATATTCCCCAGAAATATCACTCAATTCATTGTTGTATATTATGTACAATAGAGGACCCATAATAGGTCCTTGAGGTACACCTCTAAAAACCATTACATTGTCTGACTTAATTAAATTTCCATTTTCATCATTTTCAACTATTCTTTGGACGCGAGTTTGGAGATAAGATCGTATTAAGTCCAGCGCAGCTCCCCTTTTCCCATGAGATTCTAAACGCTTACATAAAATTTGGTTATTTACACTATCGAATGCCTTAGAGAGGTCCATGGTCACGGCCACTGTGGGTTTTTTTATTATTTAAAGAATCAAGTACTTGCTTTGCTAATGGCTAAATAGATGGCTCTGATAGTTGTTTTGCCCTTTCTAAAGCCACTGTGCATTTGATATTATGGAATGTTTTTCTAAGAAATCAGTAAAGCCATTTCAAAAACTTTGCTAAAGTTTGACAGTAGGAAAATAGGCCTATAGTTACTCACTGAGGTCGTTGGTCCCTTCTTATGTATAGGTTTAACACGTGCAATTTTTAGAAGATTTAGGAAGGAACCATTGTTAAAGCACAAGTTAATAATATAAGCTAATGGTGAGGAACAGTTGTTTTCTAATGTATAAAGGGATGTTAGTAGGAAAGTACTTTGTGAAAGTAAATGTCCCAGTGCAGCTTACTTCTGCTATACTTATTTAGCCATTTTAGCCCAAACAGTCATAGAGTTTCTCTTAGATCCACAAGTGAAACTGACGCTAGATTTGTTTTCTTTTTTTGTTTTGTAGACTGATACTGGTATGAAAATTGAAGCAAAGCCGAACAGTTAGTATGGCTCAAGATAAGTTTGTCGTAGATAATTTCCCTTGTTTAATATATCCCCTCAAAACCGAGTATGAGTTCTGGCTCACCATGCTTACTTGAGACAAACCTCAAATTTACAAGCATACACAGATCCAGACTTATAACAGGGTCAACTGGCTCAAAGCTACTCCATTCGTTAGCTATAAGCCTACCAAAGTGAATTCAACTTCAATTTGTGCTTGAGTTTCAATAAATAAAAACATCTCTGGATAAACCTTCATCTAGAAAAACTTCATTAAGCAGCACTTGTCACTTTTTAAAAACATGCAACATTCATTGTACGTTCCTTATTGTGTATATGGGTCTAAATAAAAGGCATATATTATTATACTGGTAAGCAGGCAGAGAACTTTAGGCTCGGATCATCAATTTATAAAGAAATAGAGATTAATAGCTACCCTGTAAAAAAATGGCTTAACACCAAACCAACCCAAAAAAGTGCTTTACCTACCGTCTGCTGCAAATAGCACACTCATATGGCTTTTCGCCAGTATGAACTCGTTCATGTTGTTGTAAATTAGCAGCTTGGGTAAAAGATTTCTGACAATGACTGCATTTATATGGACGTTCTCCCGTATGGGTTCTTACGTGTACACGGACTGCTCCCTGGGTTCTGAAGCGAGAACCGCAATATTTGCACATATATGGCCGATCATCTAAAAAATGATGCCACATATTACATGATCGCAACCATATTGCCAAAAAAGATCAGGTAGACAATCTGGGTATTCTATACCGATAGACCTCCGGAAGTACCGGAGATCTGTGTCATAGGTTTAACCAGTAACTCTGCTACTATAAATAACAATATTTCATATTTACATTTTAACTATTAAAATACCTAATAGCAACATATATTATCACTGTCGAAAACAAGCATTATATAAAGACTCGTCACAATACAGGAACAGCGAACTTGACCTGAGACTGTTAGTGTCGAAAGCACCTAATCAATTATTTTATTGCTTGGATTATGCAGGTAGGTGAGATCATTTGGTTCCGAAATTACGCCCCACGTACTAGGTTTGTGTTTTTATTTCGTTCAATAACTGCATTAAGCTAGAGCTTATACAGAGGTTGAGCTACTTATATTTCGGTTCAATCATAGAGCTAATCATTGTATCACTGGCTGAGACTAAGGGATTGACTCACTCGAAGGCGTTCATAGTATACTCCTCGACACAAAAGCTAACAGGAAGACTATTGGAGTTAACAGATTACACCTTAAAACTCTAATATGTGTGGAGATCAGATGCTGCAAGTTTAAGCAGCAAATGTATATAGACTTTGCCTGGGCCAGAATGCAGAGTTTCGGCCATGCATGAGCAAATTTTACGGGCCTATCCTGCAACTGCAAGAATCAGGAACTAACTTTGATTGAAAAACTGCTGCCAGATGATCTAGTCTAATAACATAGATAATCTCTTTAGGAAACTGGATCTGCTGGGAGAAAGCTAAACTATGTGTGAGGCACAATAGATAGAGAGGTTACGATAGTGAATGCCGACTTTAAAACAAAATATGAAATGTTACCTGAATGAGTGGATAAATGGCTTTTCAAGCCGTACTTATCCGCATATCCTTTTCCACATATATTACATAAGAAAGGACGATCTGCACTATGTTTCTGTTCATGTGCTACCAATAAGCTCTTGTACCTGAAAGTCTGACTACATGTATTGCACTTATATTCCGCTGCAAAATCGGAGTCTTCTGAAGAATCATCTTTTATGTCTTCTTTAACGTCATCCTAAAAATAATATAATCAATATATATTTATTTAATAAATTCAGCAGTAACTTTAATTTTATTTGCAAATAAAACCTAAAATATCTAACGGAGATATATAGAGAATTTCAATTCCATTTTTAAATCCAGCAAGTCTGCATTTGTCTTATTTTCCCAAACTTATTGAATCCAGCATGACTTAAAAACAGGTCCATTTTGGAAAATAGTGAAAGAATTTAGGCCCCATATTATGATCACCTTGATAGGTTAGAATATATGCAGAACATAGGTTTCTTAGGATATGAATCAAAAGAATTTATTGACTAAAGGCAGTCAGGAATTTAATAATTTTATAATAATTTTATTCAACAACAACATTTACAAATTACAATTTTTACAAAAGGAAAATACAGCATTTTTATTACTTATGGCTAGTGAGTGGGACACCTAGATATTCAAGACATCTGTATGTTTCCCTAGTGTGGCCAACATAATTGACTGTAATAATATCAGTAATATTTCCACTCAAAGTACGAGTCGGTTCTTGGCTAGACCAAATGAAGGAACAAAATTGCAATAAAACTTTAAAGTACAAATAAAAATGTAAAAAAAGGAAAACAAAAGAAAATACAAATGAAAAAAAAAAGAGAGAGATAGAGAAAATAATCCGGGGGGTTCTTTATCTAATCAAATATGTTCGGTCCCTAATCGAAACAACCTCAGTATTTTCCAAGATAAAAGTCTTGCTATTAATGTTGAATGTTTTGATTGAAGCAATTCTCTTTATATTAGTTGGAAGTTCATTATAAAATTTGGAGCCCAGATAATCCATGAATTTTAGGCTGATAGATTTTTTGATATTTGGGGTAATTAGATGTTTGTCTACATTGGCTCTAGTTAGATGCTGGTGATTGACGAATCTTTTTAGTTTCGCATTTTTGTGTATGTATGAACAAACAGAATGAATGTATAAACAATATATGTTGCAGATGTCCGAACCATATAATAATCTAGTTGGATATAGTCTATTTTGATTGAATATTACTTTTAAGATATAATTTTGTATGGTCCTTAGAGGTTGCAAGTTACTTTTGTATGTACCACCCCATATAGTCAACCCGTAACTAATTAAAGATTCAACCAGTAATTTGTAAACCAAAGTAGTCAGTCTGGTACACAAAAATTCTCTTAGTATATAAAATTTTTATATTAAACAGCGTATTTTCTTTGTGAGATAAGAAATGTGTTCGGTCCACTTTAGGTGTTGATCAATGATCATCCCCAGGTACTTGGCACTTGAAACTTCCAGAATGGTATCATCCCTCCCATCACCTGTATTAATGTTATTGAAGTTTGGTCTATTCGCTTTTGTAAGCGAAAAAGCAATATAATTTGTTTTGCTTAAATTTATTGTCAATTTGAAGGATTCCAGCCAACGTTTAACGTCAAGTAAACCCCGAATCACCTTCTCTTTTGTGTCTTGCCAAGTCTCACCAGAGAAAATCAGAACCGTATCGTCAGCGTAAGAAATTATTTTTCCATTGATGTTAAATTTAAGTAAGGAGTTTATGTCGGTTATAAAAAGTATTGGTCCTAAGATTGTACCTTGAGGTATTCCTATTTTAATCTTTAAAGGTTGGCTGAGTGTGTCATTCAGCTTCAGATATTGGTCTATGTCAAGCAAGTCACTCCTGAAAAGTTCCAACACCATGCCCCGGATTCCGTAGTGTGATAGCACCTCTAGAAGCCTTTGATGAGGCAGTGTATCGAAAGCCTTTGCAAGGTCTATAAAAACAGATATAGTTTTTTTACCATTATTCATATTATTAGTAATTTCAGCGACAAGGGAATACATTGCATCTGTCGTGCTTAAACCCTCAGAGAAACCGAACTGATTATCAGAGAGTATATTGTGTTTGTTAAAAAACGGAATCAGTCTATTTTTCAAGCACATTTCAAACACTTTTGCGAAGTTGTTTATCAAACTGATAGGGCGATAATTTTGCATTTTATTGTTATCATCTCTTTTGTGTATCGGAGTAATGATATATTCTTTAAAATGACTGGGTGGCTTAGTTGTTTTGAAAATCAAATTCATAATGTGAGCCGTCGGCTCTGCCAACTCCAGATGCACAAATTTTATTAGCCTTGCACAAATACCATCTTTGCCTGGGGCGCTATCATTTTTAAGAGAGGATATGTGCTCTATAATTTCGTTTTTTGTTACTGGGCTCAGATACAGTGACATTTATCACCTATGGATTTTGTGGTATTTTTATTTTTCTTTCCATTTCAGTACCAATTTCGGCAAAATATTTATTACAAGCATTTGCCATGTCGATGTTATTAGAAAAATTCATATTATTTTCATCCAAAAATAAGAAATTGTTTTTTTAATTCTTTTCCCTGGCATTTGTTGCATCCTTTATTATTTTATATATGGTTTTAATGTCAGTTTTATTGCTTTCTATTTTTTGTTTAAAAAAGTTGTATTTTTGTTTTTTTATTAATTTATTTAATTTATTAATATATTCTGCCTTTAGTACTACGTTGTAATTGTTCTTTAATCTTTCTTTAAGAGAATCTCTATGCTTTATTGAAGTGATTAAGCCAATGGTTATCCAATCTTTATTTTTTTTGAATTTGGGTTTTTTTTAACGATTGGTTGTTGCTTGGTCTAAAAAATGTGTGAAAATGTTCAAAAGGGAACAAGTTGCATGTTCCGCATCCTCTGAATTATAAATATCAGACCAGTCGTGGCTTGATATATATTTTTTAAAGGCCGGGTAGTCGGTATTCTTGTAATAATTAAATTTTTGATTCTTGTCTGCAGCATTATTGTCATTGAAGCTAAGATTTATGTTTAGCATTATAGGATAATGATCTGTGTCTGTGTCAAGAATGTATGATTCAGTATTTAGGTTATTTAACTTTAATTTTTGTCTAATGAATAGGTGGTCTATGCAAGAAGATGATTCAGACGTTATTCTAGTAGGTAAATTGATGTGGGAGACAAAACCATTCTGTGCCATCAGAGACAAATACTCATTTACTGTGTTATTGACATGATTTTGGATGTTTATATTGAGGTCCCGCGTTATTATTTCAGTGCCCTGTGTTAACGAATTTTGGAAAAATTGTCTTAAATCTTCTATGAGCAAAATATCTACTATAGGAGGTGGTTTGTATATAGCATTAATTCCAAAAGACATATTGCAGCGGTCAAGTGTAATTCTACTCAAGGTTACACCTGATAAGCTTAATTTTATA
>MU188837.1:0-12335 GCA_016904865.1 Pissodes strobi
AGAAAATTAGTATTGGATAAGTTGCCAAATTCAGGGATATCCGTATTTTAGTCTCCAGTATTGCTTTTAACCTTGATAATTTTCACGCTTCTCTGGATATACTCGGTCTTTTAAGCCCCGAAGAAATAAACCTGAAGGTGGCAGGTCTGGATAGTTTGCAGCATAAAAGAAAATTGGTATTTGACTAATTGTCGAATTCAGTGACTTGTCATTTCGATGAATGCTATTTTCGGCAAATAGTCGTGTTTGGCCCATCGGCGTTTTCGACCAGTGAACGATTGGACGAATTGTCCTCGTCGAATCGTCTTTCGACGAAGTGTCTGGACACAATAATCCAGTGGGCCACACTGTATAAAAACTGCCAATATATTGACTATTTGCTTAATGTTTCAAGGTTTTACAAAATAAAGAATCTTTTGTCACAATCTTTTATATATAGTTTTTTCTGACAATAACGTTTTTATTTTAAAATATTTGTCAAGGACACCTAATAAACGGTCAAAATGTTGGTAATTTAATGTGGATTTACGGGAGAATTTTGGCGTTTAACTCGTTTAAAACGTTCCAGAGTTTTAAAATGATGACTGAAAAGGTCTGTAACGATTCGGATTCGTGATTAGAAAACAGGAGTCAGTTCCATGGAATCGAATAATATTTTTTTACAAAAAGCATTCGTGAATCCTCATGGGAATAATTATTTCTGAGGGTTCGGATTCGAGATTCGATTCCTTTTTGCTAGGAGTCCGTCCAAGCTCTAAATTTTAGAAACTAACTAATAATTTAAATTAGCGTTTCTTTACTTAATAGCCGCTTGAAGCATTATTAAGGAAGTGAAACTTCTTAAGCCTATACCTGGAGAGTAAACAGATGAACGTGTTACGCGCATGTGAACGTAAACGCCATATGTAATCGAAAGTAAAAGGGGAGATATACCGCGGGCCGTGATTTTCCTCTGGCCCGTCCAAAATTTAAACCATGCATGGCATAATCTTTTATCTTCGTCTCTTCCACGTCATCCGCGCCGAACTCGCCTACCTTTTTCTGGATCAGAAAATAGGAAACGATTATTGAACGAGCCAGGGTTTAATGTATAATATGTTCTACTATTCGGGTCAGCGAATTTGCATAAAATAAAGATATGATTCTGTTTTTTGCGGATCAAGTTTCACTTTTGGTGCGTGGTCCACAATTTTTTTTTTAATACGAGACCCATTCAGGAAATCATTGGAAATATCTGAAGTCAGTGAACGACTATATTGGCTGCGTCTATTAAATGTAGTAGTGATTTTTAGTCAAACCTCAACCATCGCTTCTCTATAGTTAAACTAAGAGCTCCAGGCACAGCTAAAATCTCCATTATCATTTAACCAGTTCATAATCGCATTGCCGACGAAGCTCTGAATTTCGCTAATTTAAATTGTTTTTGACCTTGTCGATAATTGGGTCCCGTCATATTTGTAGTTGTTTCATATTCATCTTCAGACCATTCGAGTTCAATAATACCTTGTCCACTAATTGCACAACAAGCCATGCGACCGCGCACTGCGAGAAGAATTATATACTGACAGTTCAGCATCCCAAATTTTCATATTTATTCATTCGTCACAGGGCATTAAACACTTAAACCACACTTCTCTTGTAGCTTATAGGGATATATAAATGGAGATCTAACGTTAAAATAATTTGGAGGTGATTTTGAAATCCTGGCGGGCAAGGAAGATACTTGCCTGAGTGATGAGTTGAGATTTCTTTGAACTGATGCATTAGTTTCCTCTGTATGCTCTGGTCTTTTCTGCTTTTGTTTTAAATAAAATTGCTCTGAAATGTTCTTACAGTTGTATTGGCGAGAGGATGCGATTGTAGAAATGATAAAATGGGCCTAATATTGCTAATTTTAAATCTTTGTTAGTCTGATAAATGGATTTTGACAACTTTAATATAATAAATTAATACCGGTACTTTCCGAGAAAGGTGTGAAGTTTAGAAGCTGTCAAAATCTGATCGAACGGTTCATTTCTTTTATGGCGAATATGCATTCAAAGAAAATTGAAAAATGTTACATTCGTATTAATAAGAAGTTACTAGCGATCAAAGTATCAAGTTCCTTATGGAAAACTCCAGATAAATTAGGTTGATATGATATTCCACTGTAATACAGTGAGTGAGATTGAGGTATTAGAAGTAATTTCTTCAATAAAAACTACAGCTGTAGGAGTTGATGGTATTAACATTCTTTCTCTAAATCTTTGCATCCCTTTTCTTTTACCTTATATCACTCATGTGATTAATTGTTGCATATTGAAGTCAATATTTCCAGATAGGTGGAAAGAGGCATTAGTAATTCCGCTCCCAAAGACATCATCTGTGGATTCCTTGGGACAGCTGCGCCCAATTAGTATATTGCCTACTCTCTCAAAAATATTAGAAAAGGTGTTGCATAATCAACTTTGTAAATTTCTTGCGAAGGAGAAAATTATACCGGTTTTCCAGTCCGGGTTTAGAAAGGATCATGGTTGCTCAACTGCTTTGCTTAACATTACGGATGACATTCTGAGAGCATGGGATAGGGGTAATTTGACTCTATTGGTGTTGTTAGATTTCAGCAAGGCTTTTGATACCCTGAGTCATGACATTCTGATTGCAATACTTCAGTACATTGGCTTGTCTGAGTCATCTGTTCGTTTAATGTCTAGTTATTTAGATGGAAGGAGCCAAGCTGTCTGTTACAACAATAAAACGTCTTCTTTTAAACATATTATCACGGGAGTGCCGCAGGGTTCCATCTTAGGGCCTTTGCTGTTTAGCATTTATACATCGCAATTTCCAACTAAATTTATGTCCTGTAAGTATCATTTTTATGCCGATGATACCCAAATATACCTATCTTTCCAAGCAGAGGAATCCGCACAAGCAGTTTCGGCATTGAATTTTGAACTTTCAGAATTTTTCAATATTGCGAAAAGTCATAATCTCTTATTAAATTCTAACAAGTCCGTGGTGTTACTTTTTGGAAAAAATAACGATAAGCTTAATTTTATGAGCAGTTATGCAAATTCTATCAGCATTAATAACACTACCTTGCAAATTGAGGCTGTCACAAAAAATTTAGGGCTCTATATGGATCAGGATCTTAGATTTGTGGATCATGTAAATATCAATTTGCGGAGGGCCTACATGAACCTAAAATTACTATTTCAGCATCGCCACGTCTTAAATATAAAACTAAAATCGATTTTGTGTAATGCTTTGGTGTTATCGCACTTTAATTTCTGTGATGTGGTGTATGGGCCCTGTATTACTGCGAGAGTGGCTGATCGTATTCAGAGACTGCAGAATTCGTGTGTTCGCCTTATTTATGGTATACGGAAATACGATCACATAGGTAGTGCCTATGAGCGATCGGGTTGGTTAACTATGACTGATAGGAGACATCTACATTTAGTTGTTTTATATCACAAGGTTTTGTTAAGTAAAACACCACCTTATTTGTATAATAAAATTCGATTTCGAACTGACATACACAATATAAATATCAGATTTAAAGGAAAATTAACAGCACCAGCTCATACTACTGCCTTGTTTGAGCGGTCCTTTTCATATCTTGTGGCAAAACACATGAACAATATTCCTGAAAACATTACAGCCATGTCTCCTAATCAATTCAAACGCTTTATTCTTCAATCTCTCTCCCGAAAAAGTTTATAAATATTGGTACTTTTAAATTTGTATCTTTTATTTTGTTATTACCAGACTCTTAACACTTGTTTATGGCTAGGGTTTGCCATTACTTTAAATGGTAATGATGGTATATTTGAAGTATATTATTAATACTTAGGTATAGTTACTATTATTTGATTCAGATAGTATTGGGTTAAAAAAATTTTTTTATATTTCTTTAACATAGGTTTTTAGTTTAACGATTTTAGGTTTTTATTTTTAGTTTGGGTTAGTTGAACAGACTTCAGATATTTCATATCTGACGTACTGAACCTCGCCTTTTTGTGTTAACGTTTCGATTTGAACTTGTCGATAACACGTATTATTGTATATGTTAGTACAAATAAAGTCCTTTATTATTATTATTATTATTATTATATAAGAAGGAAGTCAATATACCTATTCTCTATACTAGCTCATTAATTAAGTCAAGAGTTAGAGTTCTCAAAGCGTTGCTTGTGACAACTCTGCCATAGTTACTGTTATTCCTGACAAAAATAGAATCTAGTAAACACTTTTAGAGGACTTACACCTGTTGAATACTAGCTTTTATTTAATGACTCTCTTAGTTTGGACTAATAGGAATATAATATTAGAATACAATTTTTGTGCCAGAAGTAGTCAATTTATGAAGTAAATTTTTTTATTTCTTTTTTTATTTCACGCACGGTGCAATAAAGATAGACTCGTATATTTATATTTTGTATTGTGTATAGAAATGTAATATGTTGACCTTTGTGATTATACTTAAGAACTCGTTAAATACTTTATTTGCAATAACTTGTATGTATTCATTGTTGCTATTTCTAGTTTATATTGTTGTAGTTATTTTCAAAATAATTCCTTTTATTTATAAGTTATATGAGATCGCTACAAATTCAAGGGCTATCAAATTATTGTTTTATTTTGCATATCTTTTTTCGCTTCTTTTCAGGTTTGTTGATTACTGATTGGGGATTTTAAAAATATACTACTCTATAGCTGAATTTTGAATCGTTATATCTTGATATAATATATTTGAAATGTTGTAACATTTATTAAAACATATATTTTTTTAAAAGCGCAGACTTTATTATCCTATGGAAATTGCATTTGCAATAGTGGGTTAACCATTAAATGAAAAGACCTTTTTTTATTCAGTATCAAAATAGCGGTAGAAAGGCTATGTCATTTTAAAATGTTTTATAAGTATCTGCTAAGCTTTGTGTCTCGGGAAAGGTTTTGCTGATTTTGATGCGCTTGCTGGATTTTAAGATACCTTTGTTCTGGTTATTAATTGCGGAATTTTGAAGACCCACATTTCATAGATACGTTTTTAAGACTCGAAAACGCATCGAAATCGGTGGAGCCGTTCTTTAGATACATTTTTTAATAGTATGTCAACTGACTAACAGTATATTTTGATTTACACAAAATACTATTCAATCTCATCGATTTTATCTCTCAAATTCAATCTATATTAATTTTTGCTTGAGTCAATTTTGCTCGTTGGTGTAATCTTACAGCTGTATTACAGTCATTGTATATGTTGTATGAAAATCGTGACTGGGTTTCTGTTAAGCAAGTAGCATTTCAATTCAGCAGACGGACGGTGCTTTCTACAACCAGATGTCGCTGCCGGGAAAGTTTTAAGTCAAGTTATACGTCATAAAAACGCACACATTTATTTTCATGTGCAAAATACGTATTTTGAGTAATAGTTGAGAACATCATTTAAGGCGTCAGACCGACTTTGTACATTTTGACTTACAGTTATGTACAATAACCTGGTTCCACTAAATTCAAATTTGTTATTGAAATAATGCCACAGTTTGCCAGTGAATAAAACAAATCCTGGTATTGTACTCGCTGAGGTCATACAAACCAGTACTCTATGCTAGATCGACTACTATAGGTGTAGACAATTCTTTTTGGCTTATGTTTAATTGATCAATAAAATAGTCAATATTCTGGCGACAAATATGTTATGTTTATGAACATCTCTAAAAGTAAATAATCCAAACTATTATTTTCATATTCTTGTGCATTACTAGCGTGAAACTACGTTTTCAACCAGTGGCATAACTAGAAATTGCGGCCCACCCCGCAATTTTTTTGGGGCCCCCTCAGCGCACACCTTTTTACTTGTATTCCAGAGCTTTTCCTTTTTAGGGCCCCTCGGAGAATTTTTGCCCTCAGCTAATGCCTCGTGTTAAAAACCTCCTCGTTTCAAAACTAGTGCTTTCAAGACTTGTTTATGTAATATATTACTTCACTGCTTAAAGTTCAGCACGACGGTTATCCTATCCATTTTGTAGATCGTTCATCCATTTTGATTTCAGAAATACTTTAATTGCTGATCTTCTTCTTCTTCTTTCTTCTAATTAGGCACAGTGCCTGTTCCTCATCGTAACTCGCTTTATGGAGGTAGATTGTCACTCCAACGTTTTCGAGGCCTTCCTGTGCTTCGCCTCCCCGAAGGTTATTTATCTCTGGCAACCTTCACTATTCGTTCTTCTGTCATACGTGTGATATGTAATATGGTCATTCCACTCAATTTTTCTACTTAGCACCCAGTCGTTGATATTCTCGATCTGGCATGTTTGTGTGATATCCGCACTTCTTTTCCTGTCCCGTAATGTTTTCCAGTTATTCTTCGAATTATCTTCATCTCTGTTGTTTCCATAATTTAACTTGTTTTTGATGTTTCGGGTCTTGTTTCTGCCGCATATGGGTCTACTAGCAGTTTTGTAAATACGGGCTTTTACTTGTTTTCAGGTGCTTGTTACGAAATATTGTGTCGTTGATTTGTGCAGCCGTTCTTGTTGCTTTGATAGCTTGTGCTCTTACTTGTGGTTCTATGTCGCAGAAGCGTGATATTTCTATACCCAAGTATCTGAATTTCATCTCTTGATGTACTGTCTTGTCATCAACCACTAATTTACATCTCAGAGGTGTTTTAGATGTGGTCATACATTTCGTCTCAGGTATTGATATTGTCATCCCGAGCGTTTTAGCAACTGTGTTAAATGTATAAAGAAGCCTTTGCAGATCATCTTCATTTTCCGCTCTCAGAACTGCATCATCAGCGCATCATAGGATTTTTACCTCTCCCTCCTATTCGATATCCTCTTTTCCTACGTACTTGTCTTATTATTTCGTCCACAATAATATTGAATAGTAATGGGCTGAGTGAGTCTCCTTGTTGTATACCCCTCTCTACGATTATTGGTTCTGTGAGTTCGTCGTCTATCTTTGCCTGTTTCGGTTAATTGCTGATCAAATAATTTAATCTGCTGTTTGAATAATTGAGTCACATTCTTTTTATCTACGTAAACACTGAACGTGTTTCATTTTTGATGATTTAGGCAACTGCTGTTTAGCGAATTCTTTGTTACTGCTGTGTACTTTACTTCAACGTCGAAATCGACTTTGGCAGTATTACGAATTAACATCTCTTGCTAACTGTTATTGAAAGCGCAGCGCCATTGAAAGCTGTCAAAATTTAATTCGATGACTGGTTGACTACTAAGAATATCTGCTTCAAAAATTGATTAATGATTCTTTTAGTAATCGCCTTCAACTTCAGGTTCCAGAAGATAATTAACTGATATCAGTCATTATTGAGTACTTAGTATTATATATTAAAAAAAATATATACCTAGTCATTGCGGCTTTACGCAACTTATTTTCATAAAATAATTATAATCAGCTATTGGGAGAAATGTGCAATATACAATAGACATAGAAAAGCACTGCCTTGTTATTAGCTTTATTCAGGCTAACGCAAGTTAATTTAGGAGACTGTGCTTAACAGAAATATAAACAATAGAATGAGAAGGTTGTGCATTTTAGCTAGTTCTGGTTTGTGAAGAATTTGAAAAATTGTAGAGAATGTTTAAGTACTTACATAAAAATATTTCTAAAAAATTAAAGTTTTAAAACTGAAAATTTAAATATGTATAATTTATTTTTGGTAAATTTATTGTTTGCAAAACAACTAGTGATTCAAACTAAGTTGGGGTTTAGAATCTTCGGCAAAAAGCATTGCAATACAGTTTTATACACAATACCGAAACAGAACTTTTGTACTCGACATGCGTTTCGCTAACCATCAGGAAATGATTAAGGCGGTTTTAAGCATCTCCTGATGTGAACGGTTAGCGAAACGCGCGTCAAGTGCAAAAATTTAGTTTCGGTATTGTGGATAAAGCTATTGTAGTAGTGATTTATTTTTGATCAAATATGAAAGCTTTTCACTGTTAGATCGTTTTAATGGTGTTTAATTTCGGAAAATTGTAACGTTTTCCAATTTTCAAAAATTTGCTTGTCTTATAACAGTTCTAAACACTGTCGAGTAATTAGGCAGTATCATCATGTTCCATGTTTGCTTCATCATTAGCAACATCTATTTTTACCCTTCTCTTTGCAGATAAAATGCTGACCATTTTGCAGTCGTTTTTAATTTGGCTATGGGAAATATGTTTATAGGCCTTGTTAAAGATTACCATTAGAATCATATACTAGGATATCCTTATTATTGTTTAATTTTTGGTAGTGTTATCAGTCTCATTAAACATACAAGCATTTTTCAAGTTGTTGCGTTCTTTCTTGGTCTTCTTCTTTTTGCTTTTGGGTTGCATGAATGGCTTCCAATTTAATATAGGAATCAATCATCGTCTTTATTTCAAAAATTACTGAGCTTCATACCCATATCTAGTTTGCCGCGACAATTAGCCTAATACTAGGTATCAGTGAGACACCTAAAATGCACACTTCGAGCAACACCGTTGAAAAGAGGGGCTGATATTGACTGAGATACATTGGATTTACTGGAAGTCATGGAGAGTATTGAAACTACATGGGCGCACTCCTTTCAATCGTATTATGATGAGCATTATCCCACAGGTTTGGTTGTGATTTGAAAACTATTGTTCAAGAAAAGCTACTAAGAATGCGAACAAACGTATAGGAAGAAATTTGTTCGAAAACCCTATTTTAGAATTACAACACAATATTTGCATCATAAAACCTAACGATATACAAACGCCCACTCCCGGGAAGCGAGCTGGATCTCGACCTATCAAGGTAGATTTCGCTCCCTATCTGTAAACACCGAACAAAGACAACCTTTGGTGCTGTAAATAAATTTTAAAATTTATGATATGCGGGCTTGGAATATAGATTTATTGAGTTTATTAGCATTAGAAATCACCATATTTACTGACCGCTTCAGTGAAGATTTTTAGGTTGTTTGCAAGATTGCTGATTTTTTACCTAGATCAGCGTAATCCTCCATAGCAGCCAGGAGTAACTAAATAATTTATCCTGTTACTGACGTTATGTAATCTAGTAAAAATATTTATTGAATTTAAGAGATTGTCATCGTGATTCTCTACATAATTATCAGTACTTACATTTGTTACTGCCACGTTATTCCGTTCTTCTCTTACACATTTCAGCGCTGTAAATTCGTATTGTCTGGCATTTGTTGGCTGCCTCATTCCCGTTCTTCCAGGTTCTAGGCCGGGTTGGCTGGTGGCGGTGCAGGTTTGCATGTCACTCTCCTCTGCTGTTGAAGTGGTTGGAGTTGTTCTACTTTGAACTGGTAGACTGGAGATATCGTGTGGATCGAACAATGATCTTCACCACAGTTAGCACACCACGTAATTCCCATCAAATTCGTTTATATGATGTATGTTCCAGCACATTTAGAGCACATGCCCATACCCCTGACACCGCATGATGGCTTTGGTAGTTCGGCGGTGTTTCCAGGAATTCATTACGTATTTACATGCTTGAAAGAGGTGTTTTAATCACATTGGCTTCTGTCACAAGTAAATAAAGCGGAGTTCTTATTTTCTTTATCATACTCATCAATTAAAGCATTTCTCACTTCCTGGACTTGAATCCCCCCCCCCCCCCCCCCCCTCCATGCGACCCAGGACGAAAGCGTGGGTATCTTGCGCCTTTTCGGCATAGGAATGCTATTCTAACCCAATCTTTTGTTGTCAGAATATTATAATTGAATTAATTACCTGTGTATTTTAATTTATACTACGTGATTTTAGCTAATTTTAAGTTAACCACAAAATATGGTGCACTAACTCACCTTTAGTAACAATAAGGGGGTAACAGTGTCGGTTTTTGGCATAGTGGTTTCTTCGGTTTCAGTATAACCCTCATTTGAGGAAAGCGTCTTCCATTACTTGGTTTAGTCTGCCTATCTGACACCTTATTTTAATTGTAAGTATTTTAAATTTTGTCGTATAGCTGTAGCCAGTCAATTTGCTGTTTTTGATAATAAATACTTCACGCTGTCGGGGTTTATTTCAAATCCTAGTTCATAGGTTCTTACTATTAATACACTAATTTTGCATTATAAAACTATTCAAAAAGCTGGATATATTTATTTTTTTCAATAGAACATTGTTTATATTTTATACTTTTGAATTATATTTAACATATATTTTCATAGTTATAGGAAACATCCAGTTAAAAAAAATAATTTTTACAGGCCGTTAAGTAAATGGTTTACTTTTCTATCAGTTTTTCAGATTCTTCTGAAACCCATTAGGTACTTATCGGAAATTGGCGTCAAATAATTATGAAACACTGACACAAACTAACAGCAGTATTTGTGAAGCAGATAAATTTCAGTATAAAAAAGTTTGTAAGAAAAATTCGAAGAACTGAAACTTATTGAGCGTTCTATATTTAAAAATCCAAACTTTTTTGAGCTCTCTGGTGTGATAGAAACTAAACAAAAATTAAAAATCAAATATTCTGACCATTTTGCAAAAATATACTTGAATTGTTATATTTATTATTTTACGGAAGCATTGTATTATTTTGTATGTACTCCTTGTATTTGTGCGATCACTTTATTTAGTTTTTAGTGTTCTTTAAAAATAGATTGGAAAATATCATCTTGTGCCAAACGCATATAATTAAGATGTGGGTTTAAATAGCTAAATAAGCGTAACCATGTCCATTTTACAAAAAAATTTATTAAAAATATGGTTTATAATAAATTGGTATGCAATTTTGATAGTGCGTATAGTTCATATTTATTTAAAATTTTATAATGCCATGTATTAGGGTTAGCGTACCCTAATTATTATTATCGTTCGATCTCGGGCGAAGTTTCAGATAAAGATTTTAGATTTTTTTCGTACGGTCAGTTGAAAATATGGCATTGGTTATGTTTCTGGAAAGCTATGATAAAGCAACAAAAAATTGGTAAAAGATGATGTTTTGTTAAATATTTAACCAGTTGTCTATCACTGGATGATATCCATTTCAAAATTTAGGCCCTTCGATAATGTTATATTTAATTATCAAGCCTATAATAGAGGAATGGTTTATTGCGTATAGCGACTTGACTAGAACATCCGCTTACTGTATTTTTAGATACATCTACGGATATAAATTTATTACGTGTATGGTTGTGTTTTTATAATAGACTTTTTGTTTAAGTCATCATATTGGTTAACTGTAGCACTTATTAGTGTTTTATAGAGAAATTTATTTTAACAACAATTATAATAAAGTAGTAATATTTCATGATCTCTTTAATGAAAATTAAGCACATTTTACGTTATTAATAGCGTGTATATATAAACCACTTTTTAGTAGTATTTGTACATCATATTATTATGATCACTATTCATTACAAATAAAAATATGACACATTTCTATGATCTTTTATTTTTTGTAATGTTCTATATTGTTGTGGATGATTCATGTTTATCAGACAAATTGTCGCTTATTACTCCACCTCAGTTGTAGGTTTTTTTGAGTAAGGCCGCTTCGGCTCTGGTTCAGGGTGTAAACAGCACAAGTACTAATTTAGTAACTAATGAAGCTGAAACACCTAAAGGAACTGGAAAATGCTCGACGTTTCGAGGAACAAATCTGCTTCCGTTGTCAAGAACAATCTAGAAATGACAATGGTTAGAAAATGCAATTAAAACAGTGGGTTTACTCGGACCAAGGTCAGTGAACGAGGTTCCCCATGCTTTACCGGGTGTTACGCAACACTGACTGGACTTCGTTTAACATCGCGTACTTGGGGTCCCTTCTCTGTGAAGTCCAGGTGGTCTTGGGGCAATCTTTAGCAAGTTGACCAAGAAATTTATTAATTTTTGTTATTTAAATTGGATGGTTCAATTTCCATTATTGATAACAGAGGTTATTTAGCTTAATGTACTGATTTAATTTGGACATCGGTGATATTTAAATTAGCTGGTGGTCAGTAATGTTTTGGCTTATCAATTTTTTTTTTGAGGAGGTACCTTTAAGTTATTTTTGTTTACTCTAGGGGTTACTATAGGTTAGCTGTAGGGTATACCCTTACGTCACATAAGTGCTTTAAATTATCTACCTCAATTAACTTATTATCGTCGGTTAACTTCTAAGTTTTCCTCCTTTTGAACGAGAGGGAGAGTTAATTATAACAGTTCGATTTTGCCAATGTCAAATATTTTTAAAATTTCATTGATATGCCGCATTTAGGGAAAAAAAGATGCTGTATTTTGGACTCATCGGTTTATTAATTCTAAATTTATTGATTTGATTTCCTAACAATTCGCTTGAAATTGCCGCTTTTCTTAATATATATATATTGTTAGAATAGC